>JADKLZ010062481.1:35697-61094 GCA_021533235.1 Biomphalaria straminea | reverse complement strand
TGGATGAATGTCAGTCAACCCACTCTAAATCTGAGCTGTCAAGAAGACATCTTCAACTTGAACTTGAGGAAACCTATCTCCTGGACGTGAGACTGTTAGCTGTGGATGAATGCGGCATATCGGACTTTGTTTGCAACGAGGTTGCATGTGAACCTACAGCTTCCATTAGAGGCGTCTGTCAGGAGGGTCTGCTGAAACAGCGTGTCCTGTCAACGGCTGTGCTGACGAAAACAGTGCTCGACACTATCTCTCTGTGTGTCAAACGGCCACGTCATCGTCTCAACAACAGCCTGGTCAACTGGAGAAAGAGAAAGCGGCACTGGAGGAGAACAATGCAGATGGCTTTGTGGGGATCACCCTACCTACCGCCTGTGGCTTCCACTGATCGACCTCCACCTGAACTGTTAAACTTCAGCTGCAGTGTTTCTTTTCGGGACGAAAAGTGCTAAGACGGGGGCAATGTAATGACTCTGACTTGCGCACCATCATTCAGGCTAGTGCACAGGCGCGCACCTCTAGTGAACGGACTAGAACAGGATATATTAACGACTTCCGCCCACGTTGAGAGTCAAGATGAAGAGACAGTGCTAAATGAAGATGTTGTTTTGTGTTACTGTGATGTCATGTAAATAAACATCTATGTCCTCGTTGAGTTGCCTTCACTTAAAGTTATTACAATATTAAATGTGTCTTAATAATGTTATGTGTGGGTTAAATGTGTCTTAATTATGTTTTGTGTAGACTAAATGTGTCTTAAAAATGTTTTAAACAAGAAAAACATAAAACATTTTTGAAAAACTTATATTAAGGGTAAGTATATCAATTAGTCATTAGTCGTGTATTATAAACATTTGCGACCTAGACATAATAAATCTGTGAGATTATAAATATTTTCACCAATTGTTTTTGTTTAGCTTTTAGTTTTCTCATTGCGCTATGTTGCTATCAATTATCTGAGCCTCAGGGATCAAGAGTCATCAAGGGGACTAATTCTACGTATACCTCCAGATGTGTCAAGTACGATTTCTTTCCCTTATGCAAGATATCAAACAAAATATTTTATTACCGATAGTTAATTAACTAATTGGTTCATATTTATTTTTATTCTTGTGTTGTCAGGTAAAAGGAACAATTGTGCAAAACTTTCATCTTAATCCGAGATTGGCTTTGGAAGAAAGCACGTGTACACTCTTTTTTACCTTTCAGATTGACAGAAAGACTGAGTATATATATAAGCTTTGTGGATTGACAGAAAGACTGAGTATATATAAGCTTTGTGATAAACTTTTAGTAGATTAAATATGGGTTTAGAAAGTAACTAGAGAGATTTAGCTGAGTCTTAAATGTATGTGGTGACGTTAATCTAAAAAGTGGCACTCGCGTAGAAAGGATTATTAAATAGGACACAAAATGAAGGTAAGAATATCAGAAAGTGGAAGGAAGGCAGTATAAGATATATAGACCTGTTATTGGAATACATACGGTTTTTCAAAGAGTTCAATATAGGATCTTTTTTTTTTAAATAAAGTAAAACTTTGTTTTTAGCAGTATTCTAGTCATACCCAAGATAATTACAAAGTAACATACAAATCTAATAACAAGTATATAAAGAAATGTTTTAGCAGTATTCTGGTCATACCCAAGATAATTACAAAGTAACATACAAATCTAATAACAAGTATATAAAGAAATATTTACCTTCAAATTGAATCTCGCAGATAGAGATTCAATGTTTTCTGTTCATAGCAAATATTTGAGATCCCAGAAGACCGAAAAGAATAAACCAAGATTACCAATTACAGAGAAAAGTCACATCCTAGTAGGTTATTGAGCATTTAATATTTAATGACTTCACAAATAGAGTTGATATTTACATGGCACCTAAAAAGGGAGATAAACCAGCAGGAATGTTAGTCTACTTAATCTCCAACTTTTAAAGACTCACGTTTAGAAAGAAGAGGCAGACAGCTAATAGCTGGATCGGATAATGAATCGCTCCCAAGGCGAAGTGACAGGAGAGATAACGGGAGGGGCGTCGGAGGCACACTGTTCATTCTGTCACTTGGCATTCGTGTGACATTCTATCTCGCGATTTCTCTATCCCTCCTTTGTCTCTCTCTCTCTCTCTCTCTCTCTCTCTTTCTCTCTCTCTCTTCAAATATAAATATCTTATTCTCTCAGCATGCTTTCTCTCTTTGAGTATTTCTGTGTATTTTTCTTCCCCACCCATTCTTTATTTTTCTATCTGTATCTCCGTCTCTTTTGCTCACTCTCCCACTATTTTGCTCACTCTCCCACTATTTCCCCCACTCTCTTGACTTTTTTTTTTGTCACTCATCGAAATCACGCACTTGGGTTGACACAAACACATCGATAATCATACACGCACACATGCGCATTGAAGACGTATTTCAGGATACCTCCCTTCTGTGTGTGGCATGTTGTCACGGATTACTAAAGACAGTTGGTGAGATACAAGTCTCATAGATTATGACTTATCAGTAGTGACAAGGCGGCATCCATCACCAGATTGTTTTATTATAGATTACGTGAACAAGATAAAAGTATGTGTAACGACTGTTTAGTATATGTACACTAAGTGGACTGTTAACAATCATATATTAATGAATGCTTGTTACAATTTGATAGTTACAATACGAATGTAAATGAATGAATGCTGAAATCTCATTGTTAAAATATGAGTATCAGAGTGGGAAATAGGAATATATGAATGCAATAGACAGTGAAATTTTAAACATTAAAATATAAATTTAATGGAATTTGAAAGTTTCAATGTTATAATATGATTTTTGAAATTAAAACTGTACAAGATGGTTATAGGCCTATATGACCTTTACATTGTAATTACAAAGATAGGTTTGCAATGGGATGTCAAAATTTGAATAAAATATGAATGTAAAAGAATGTCAAACTTTTAACGTTAAATTCTAGATTTTAGCATATAAATTTTATAAATTAAAATGTTAATAATGAATGTTAAAAATTATATTTTGTTTGTCATTTAATATTTCTTTTAAAATAGAAAATGCTGAACCTCGATGCTGTCTAGTGTTGACTATTCTTAGTTTACTGACAATGAGCCATTGATGGTTTATAATATTCTCATTTGGAAGTAAATAGACGCTAATACTGTTTTATTTTAACACAAATCTTTAGAACTTATTGTAATTTCGATTTTTTCGTGAGACAAAGCTAATTAGAATGTTTAGGCCTATGTATACTTTGTCTTTGATATCATCACTATCATTATAAAATATTGTTAAATATTATATAATATATATATAATATAACATTATTCTTGTATGTGTGCTGTCACCAGTGATGTTCTCGGTACGCGCAATCTGCATTCATTAAGCGTAGCTAAACATTTCTTTCCGACGTACTTCTTGCAAGTTTTATCTAATTACTTTGAAGGAGAATCTTGGCTCAGAACGCATTATATACAAGTCTGTGGCCCAGAGCACAGTATATAATATATATATATATATAGGTCTGCGGGCCAAAATAAGGACACAAATATACCTTAGTAAGCACATCATTTCTAAAGTATATAGAATCAATAAAGAGTCTTAGTGAATTAAACCATACAATCTATAAAAAAAATACAGGATTTTAATTAAATTGATTTCATCTTTTATTCTCTGTAATTGCAACTTGAAAATTAAATCAGCCAACAGGCCTACTTTTGTTAAGATTCCTCTGGAGCAGGGGCGGCCCTAGCAGTGCGCGGGGCCCTGGGCGAGCGTCATGTGCGGGGCCCTTAGCCGTAAAGGTAAACTATAAATACATCGCATCACATCTCGCTAACTTTCTAATGCGTCTCTAACGCTGTAATAATAACAATACAGTTATGTCCGTCTCAAAGCTGTGGGCTTTATTTTTTTTTGTTTTTACTATTGGCTGCTTAAGTACATCATATAGCCTACTGTATTGTAATTGTTCTACATTAAAAGAAGCAAATAAAAAAGAAAACACTCTCGCACTACTAATATTATGTCTCCTCTCTCACTCTGCTTATTGAATCCAATAGAACGTTAAATAAGAACAAAGTGTGCTATAAGAGCTACAGTGGTCCATTTACTTTCGCAGACCTGACTTTTGCGGAAGGGTTGTATCACGGGTATTCAAAAAGAATTAATTAAAAAAAAAGGTTATAAAGACAGTTTGTGTGGAAATACAAACTCATAATCGGCCCCCGAAGTGGTCCACCCAGGCACTTAAAAAGGCAGGGTTCAATATTTTTAGAAAGTGCATCAGAATGAAATTCAATCTAAGACAAATAACAGAAGAATTGAGAAAGAAGATTGACAGATCTTGTGTGATGCCCCAGCGGTCCAGAAGACTAAAGGATAGGTGAAAGTGAATGTAAAGTTTAATGTCCACAATCCCTGCCAGATTATAACACCCGATACTAGTAGAAAAATTACTTATTCATTGTTGTTTTAAATTATGTCCAATTTGACAAAGAATCTAAATCCGTTTACATAAATTATTTTAAAGAAATGGTAAATAGTCATCTCCTTTACTAAAGAGCCCCTCCCCCCCCCCCCTTGTTTTGGTTGTTGAAATGGAAGAAGCTAATTTTTTAAATCATTTATAAAAAAAACTGCTTATATAAGTGAATTAAAAAATTTAGATTTTTCGCTTTCAGAAAGAAAAAAATGTTATTGTTGCATCAGAACTTGAAATCTATCAATCCATCCCAGTGGCTCTGGCCTGCATCAAAACATCCTCTCATTCAGATCTCTCCTGGGCCTTTCAGCCGCCTTTCGCCCCCACACCCTAACCTCAAGCTGTTGCAGATCTGCTTCCACATCATCAATCCATCGGGGTTTGTCTTTGGGTTACCTGCCTTTTGGTTTTTGCCTGTATTCGTTTTTCCCTCCTCTGTTATCTGACATTCTTTCAAGGTGACATGCCTTACGTAGTCTGTTCTATATTATTCCGGTCACTATTGGTGGGTCTTCATTCAATTGAATTTTGAATGGTTTAAAATATTATGGTGTCGGATTTTCACTATCTTTTCTAGTTTACGAGATCTAAACGGGACAGACAGACATTCCACTCAAAATTAATATTGTCTTTTCCCCTTTCGTGGGCCGCTAAAAATACTCCCGCGTCTTTTGTTTGTTTTTTTTTCAACACGTTGTGACGGATTTTCCCAAGGCCGCACGATGTCTATGCACAGTGGCCTATTGGAAAAGAAACAACAAAACAAACAACTTAATGCGTCATCTCCAAGCTTTCTCCAAATTGATTTGCCGAAACAGCTGTATAAGCAAATCAACTGTTTATATCCGAAAATACCATACGTTAATTAAATTAAATACCCTACCTCAAAAATCGAACCTTCGCGTGCAGTCTTAGAACTTATCACCAGTGATTGTACAGAAGACACTGCATAATTGTTTAGTTATTTTCAGTCCTTTTTTGTGTGTGTTGTTTTTGTGAACTGTTAAACGTTGATAGCCTTTTAGATTCGGCAGGTCAATAGATGCTGTCTTTACGGAAACTGAACGGTAGGCCTATTTCGAAACCAAAAATCTATGTTAAGAGCGTGAATGGCAATTGTAATAATAAATAATATTAAATGTACTGGGAAAGTATTGAGTAAGAAAGTCCTTGTTAATGAGCACTCATTTAGTTATCGAAGTTAAAAATAAATAATATCTCCCATCGCGGGGCCCCCCTCAGGCGCGGGGCCTGGGGCGGTTGCCCCACTTGCCACCCCCTAAGGCCGCTACTGCTCTGGAGACAAAGTTATATATATATACATATTCTGGAGATAGTATTTACATTCTTTGAATCTTTTTTGTGACAGTATTACATTGTTCAACTGCTTCAAATGGTTATTTCTGACCATTGTACAATTCTTATTATTATAGCTCTTATATAGCGATACTTTCATGCTAATAGCATGCTCAGAGCGCTTTGGTCCAAACTCATTTGCGGACAGTGGGGGGAGGGGGTATCTAGGAGTTGGTTTTCCGTGCTGCCTTTGGGCGCTCAGTAAACACAATTCTGCCCGAGTCGAGTGTCGAACCTCAAGCCCCTTTCTAGGTATTTAAGCCAAGCTCAAGCCGCACTTAGCCTCTCGACCACGCTTCCCACGTTTACAAATCTTCAATTACAGCTATACAATGTATACTCAGAAAGAAACAAATATAAAGGCACATTCCTCGTTCCTTATGCTAGGACAAATCTATACAAATGCTCTTTCTTTCCAAGTGCCATTAGAGCATGGAATGTGTTCCCTGAGCTAGCCAGGAAAACCAGTGACTTGGCAGAATTTAAGTCATTGGTTAATATGCATGACTGAATGCAATGTGCGTAGGGCGTAATCATCTTCTTTTTTGAAGTATCGTCTGTATTATGTAAAATAATATAAGATAAAAGTCTTTTTGGAGAAAATAAAATGTCGTTAAAGTCTTCTGGAACTATACGTCGTAAAAGTCTTCTGAAGACAATAATCCAACGCTAAAGTCTTTTTTTATGTAACCTGACAAGATGATGGTTATAAATTGCTTGAAGGGGGGTGATCAATACACGGGCCATTATGTGAGGAGAAAGTTTGGCCAAATTGTTTCTGTACTTGACAACTGGACCAGTCTGCCCTTCAGCTTTCACTGAATACTGTCATCACGAGATGGACGGGTGAGGGGGGGCAAGCCGACCCTTGAACTCTAACGGAATGCGTAGATAGGTCTGTGTATAGCAGGGGTCTCAAACTCATATCAGCATGTGGGCCGCACTGGAAAGTAATAACCTGTCAGCGGGCCGCACCATGAAAAGAGAATGTTTTTTCATTAAATTTTACTAACACTTCTGTCAATGCTAAAATATTAGTTACATTTAGTGTAGTTTATTACATGCACAGGCAGTTTAGTTTACTGAGATAAGTTGACGTTGTGTCACTAATAAAAAAGCGGAAACTGTAGTTTCAAAAAAAAAATGTTTAAAAAAATGCAGATGTCTCGTCACTCATGTTTCTGTCCACTCAGCTGAGAGAGTTTGGCAGAGACAAGACCATCAACGTTAGGCCTGAAGTTGCGTCTAGTGGCAAGTCGCAAGGTTGCTCTCAGATGCTCATCAGTCAGTCGTGATCGTAATGCTGTTTTGTTAACCTTCAATCTGGAGAAAAACTGTTCGCAAACGTACGTACTCCCAAACATCGCTAGAATTCTAGCTGCTGCACATAAAAAGTTAGTAAAAGTTCTCTGGAAAGAAACTGTTAGAAATCTGGAACGCCAATATCAGCGTATTTTTGCTTCAGAACAGTGTCTCACTGCAGGTCCAGTATTTCCATCTTTGTTTTGAATTGAATTGAATTGAATCTTTGAATTGTTTTCATGTCAACTGCGAACGGAGTGGCGACAAAGAAAAACTGTGGTTCGAGAGCAGTGAACTGCTGAAAGCGGTGTTCAAAATCCTTCAGTAGTCTGGAGAAGATGTCTACGTAGTCTTTCAGGCGCTTTTTTCAACCGTTATGCTCTGTAGATAAGAGAAATGAGCCAGGTTTCAATCTGCCAGATGAGTGGCCCACAAAGTCAGCTTTCATCTGAATGATTTGATGCGGTCAAACATCACGGTAATCAGATGCTTTGTGTCCTGTAGTTGTGAAATGAGTGCATTGAGATGTTACGTGATGTCAGTAAAAGAGCAAGATCCGACAACAATATTGACCTCACTGAGCTGTGGTTTGTCTCTGTCTTTCATTGCCATGAACAATGCTATTTCCCGTTTAAGTTAAAAAAATCTCTGCAGCACTTTTCCACGACTCAACCATCTAACTTCCGTATGATACAGCAACTCTCCGTATTCCGTTTCTAAATCAGCTAGAAATGATAAAACTGTCTGTGGTTGAGACCCCGAACTTACGATGTTCATCGTCTTCACGACATTCATCACGCTCTTCATTTGTAGAATTTTGTCACAGAGTGCTTCTTGGTGCAGAATGCAGTGTATGGCTGCTTAATGTGCAACGGTTAGAATCAGGCTACCGTTCACCCAGCTTCTGCTAAAAGCCTAAGCGGTCGGTGGGCGACAGTGACACCTCATTTACTGATTTGTGCAGTTGTAAATCATTTCATTGCTTATATATGGTCCTTGTAAATTTTATCTATTTTTTTTTAATTCGCGGACGTCGCCGCGGGCCGCACAAAATAGTTTCGCGGGCCGCATGTGGCCCGCGGGCCGCGTGTTTGAGACCCCTGGTGTATAGGAAGGACTGAGAATGAAAATGAGAGAGTGAGAGAGAGAGAGAGAGAGACTACGTGCTAGATCTGTATGTTTGTAACGGCAATATTTGATGAAATAAACTAACAACGTGATTGTAAGGCGGATAAAACTAACCAGTCTTTGAGGACATCAAGTGAAGGCTGTGGTGCTTGCTGTGTATATCACAGTGACACCAATGTTAAGTCAATACCCTGTGTTTGTTTTCTTCTACAGTCTTTTCAATAATCGCCAGGATATTTAGGCACCAACCTAACATTACTACCATGAGATATCTATTTCGTACCTGCTTACAGACAGGCCCGGCCTTAGGTGATTAGAGGAAGTAAATTTGGTTGCCCCAAATGAATATAAAAAGAAACAGCGAAAAAAATAAAATTATGCAATTTATGAAAAACCTGCCCGTCTATAACTAAATCGGCAAATAATGGAAATGCATGTATCGCGATTACCGTACTGAAGACAGAGTTAAACGTAGTATTATAGTATTGTAGACCCAAGTTTCATTTTTTTCTTTGTTTCTCTCTCTTTATTTTGTTTCTATGCGAAGCCTCTACCAACTGGAGGCCTAAGGGGGTTGCCTAGTTTGCCTATGCATAGGGCCAGTACCGTTTCAAATGTACAGTAATATTCAATCTACTAAACGTTTTTTTGTTCGTCTTAGCGTCCATTTTGCCTGAAAATGTAGAAGATTACTGCGAGGAAGATTACTGCGAGGAAGATTACTGCGAGGAAGACTTAACTAGTTACACATGCAAACCTTTTGTGAGAAACAAACAAAAAATAAATCAATTCATTTTATTAGTTAGTAGGCCTAATAAAATATTGAGTAACTATACAGACCAAACTTAAATTGACTATGTAACAAACACAGTTGGTTTTAAGAGAGAATTCTTGGCGTGTCACAGACGCAAGTCTGACAACCTTTAGTGTCATATTTATATCCGAATGGGCAGTTTGTATTCAAGCAGTTGACTTTGGGGCACTCTTGAGATTTGTCTCCCTTCTTGCAGGCACAGGACTGGCAGCCAGTCTTTTTCACCTTGTAACCGTTAGGGCAAGTGTTGAGACAATTGAGAACTGGGCAGTTAAATGCCCCACGCTTCTTGCAAGTACACGTAGGGCAACCTCTGGCGTCAACGTCGAAGCCACCGGTGCACTGAGTGTCGCATCTGACAAGAGGGCAATCGAAAGAGGTGGATTTACAAGAGCAGGTCTGGCAGCCATTTTTATCTGTTCCCCATACCGTTCCCGATGGGCAATTGCAAGAAACGGCTCGGCACTGGTTGGCCTTGCATTGGCAAGTTTGACATCCTAGTGAATCTGTGATGTACCCGGCCGGGCAGCTATTGGCACACCTAATCGCTGGACATCTGCTGGCTGGCTTACATTGGCAGACACGACACCCTCCACTGTTTACTGTGTACACTTCACCGAAAGGGCAAAAGCAGGCCACTAGAGGGCAGATAGGTCCCGGCATTGAACCTGTAAAGGAATTTGTAAAAAGACAACAATATCGAAACAATATAATATGTAATAATAATAGTCTATATTTTTAGCGTCCCCCGAAATGGTAATAGCCGCTATAATTGTGTGTGGTCTGTCTGTCCTTCCGTCCCGTTTAGATCTCAAACTAGAAAAGAAATCCGATATCGTGATATTTACATCTTTAAAGTTCTGATGGAACGGCTTTTTTTTCTTTTCTGAAAGCGAAAAGTATATTTTTGTTATAGGCTAACCAACTATGCTAGCATGTTGTTTTGTTTTTGTTTTTTTTTTTTCATAAAAATACACAATTTTTATAACTATTCGCTATTATTAGTAAAAACAATACAATACGGGAGACTATTAAATGAGTTGACTAGTTAGCATATTTTTAACACGTTTATGCAAATAGATTTACATTTTTGTCAAAATGATGTAATTTAAAAAAAATGTATTACTTAAATTTGTACTTTCTGTCAAACCAGCCACTTATATTTGAAAAAAAAAAAATTTTAAAGAGAAAAAACTATTTAGTATGCATACAAGTCAAATATTTTTTAAAACAACAATTAATAAATATGATTTCTTATTGTAAGGCCTACAAGTAAAGTATATATACATTGTGATGTTATCGTTTGGCTGTCTTCAGGTTGTACTGTAGTCAACTATAAATTACTCTGCAGGCGTTTGAGTATTATTGTCCGGGTGTATTTGATGCAGTTAACTATCCAATACTGACACGAAAACAGAAACATAACATCGATTTCCAAACCAGAACAGAATCAAGAAATGCTGGTTAACAATTGAAATAGTATTTAATTACGAACTAGGCCACAGTCAAATGTCGAATAACTACTACTATGATAAACTATGTCTACACCCTACGAGAACCTAGCGCTAACTGATTTTCTAAGTCTCTACCGCAACATATCCCAAACGTCACTAGTCCCGTTCACTATGCGTCTTCTATGGTGCGTCGCTAACTAACTATAATTATGAATTGAGTACCTAACAACATACACGTACAACTTCAAGATACAGAGAAAAGTTTCTTTGATGAGGCTTTGAATAAGTAATTGGCCCTTTACAAAACAAATCAAATACATAAACACTCAATAATATCATTAAAGCCTTGTTCACGTTTAACTATATCTTCAAATTATCAGTTCGTTGTATATATGTGAATATTAATAATGTAATAAGAATAACATTAATAAATCTCCGAATCCTGTGGTATCAAGTCGTTAGTCAAACTATAACAATACAACACGAGCACTTCTTTTTGTAGTTGTTGATAGTTTGTAGTCCATAACTTCTGAACTTCTTTCTCAAAATATTGAAACCTAACTTTTTACCTGCCTGAGCGGACTACTTAGGGGGGGGCCGATTTTGAGTTTGTGTTTCCACGAAAGCTGTCTTAATAACCTTGTTATTACATTTTTTGCATATATTCACGCGGAGTACGGGACATGTGTCACATACTTATGATTAAGATTTTTTTAGCATAACGAGTAAAATGCAAATGGCATAGTAACGATATCTTTAGCATAGACAAAACTTAATAGCAAAACTTGTTCTCCCAGAAAGACGTTAGAATATAAAAATTAAACAAAACTTGTTTCAGAACAAAGAAAGCTCATTTCTCGAGTAAGCTTTCAATATGTTTCGCAAGATATATATCTTTATAGTTATAATATATATATATATATATATAGGTCTGTTAATGTCGCTTTGACTTCAAGTGGCCATTATTCTCATTTTGGTGTTAGCAATTAATAGAGATTTGTATAGTCTTTTTTGTCACCAATTAATGTGGTAGCCTTTAGAGTTGTTCAGACTAACAGTACGTTCATAGTTCTGAAGAGAGACTCGTGAAGCAGTGGAAGTTGGAACCATCTAAATTTTGTCTGGTAATGTTTCTTCCAACGTTTTGAATTGAAAATTTTCAGATCCAAGAATGCCCAGCTAACCAAACTGAATATGCTTACACAAATAAATATTTTAAATGTTGAGATAATTACTATCCTCGGAGTACATATATTAGCACTGGCCAATGGCCGCTTGTACCAGCCGATATAGAAGCTACAAGTATGTGATAACTATAGATTTTAACAATAAATATTTTAATCACAAATAAAACGAAGCTAAAACACCCTAATTTAATTATTGTAAATAATATATAAATAAAATTAAAAAAACGCTATTGGTGATCTAACATTAAAAGTTACTTTCGTGTTGTCGGTTTTCGTATGAAGACAAGCCAGCGAGAGTGTAAATAACTAATATACCAAGCAAACAAATGTAGGACTGTAGCAAAAAGTAGGCCCTATTTTATAAGTAAATGTAGGCCTACATATAGATTGAATATAATGTCATTGCAATAACTTACGTGTCCAACAAACGCCCCAACAGCCAAACAGCAGCATGTACTTTATGACAGCTTCCATTTTATTTCCTATGCAATCTTGATTTAAGGACCCCCAACAAAATTGTTTCAGTCAGCGTCTTGGCAGAAGGCTGTTCGCTGATCTGGTTTGTTGGGATGAGATCATAGGTCGGGCTGAAACCTGATCAGAGCACATTTATTAGGCAGATCCAATACGGAAATAATGTTTTGTGGCCAATGAGTGTCAAGTTTCCGTGAAGATTTAGAAGCCAAACTTACGTGATTGACAATTTTGATTGGTTGGTTTATTTCCGAACTGGGAGAATCAATGTCAATATTTATTTGCAAGGGCTTATCCTGTACGTGATTAAATAAACTTTGTTTGTTGAGCTGATCATTCAGTTCACGTTTGAGCAAGTACATTTACACTAAGATGACTAATGGCATCCAGAGGTGCAGGGATTCATGTTTGCATGGAGATAATTGGATTTTCGGTCGGCATGACGTTTTAAATAATCTCTGTGGTCCATTTGTGCTACTACAATGTGTTTAATAAGTGTTAGTTCCAAAGACATTGAAATATATTATGCCATTGTGATCTATTTTATTCTCTCATTATAATAACTTATCTAAATCGATCATACAACAACAACAAAAATGTATTATAAGGATTCTGTGACTTCTTGAGATCTTCCGTTTCAAGAATCTAAATATAACACGCTTCCCTTAATCTCGATTCGTACTCGTAGGAACGAGTTTTAATTAATTTCTTGACAATCTTTCTGTGCTCTGCAGTGATTTCCGGGAAAATCTTAAATTATATGGCTGACATCTCTGCTTGTTAAATATAGATTTAAGTCGAATTTTAAAATGAAATGTGCTCTAACACGTTTATTGTCGTGAGGCGCGAATCAAACGCTATAAACATAAAAGATAACTTGATATGTATGTTATGTGCATCATAAGAATCTAAATTTCACTATTGTTTCACATCTAATCACGTGACACATTCATGGAAACTGGGATATTGGTGGGTGGGCGCGATTCTCGAAAATGGCTCTAACGATTTTCAGGAAATTTGACAGTTAATATACATTGTTGGGAAAAGAATTGCTAGTTCGTCAGCCACACAGGAAAAACTCTAGTTTGACCATTATAATTTTTCAAAGTACAAAAAGAAAGCAATTTAAATTTGGCTAGAGAACTAGAAAATCTGTATCTTGAACAGACTCTACGTCTTCTGGTATTTACCCATGGAACTAGTTACTATACTAAAGGAACTACGACTTCAAACAGGTCTTTGCGCATCCTGTCTGCGCATCCTGTACTTTTTTTTTTAATTTACAGAGACATAGAAGGATTTTAGGCCTCGAACGCGCGCGATTTCCCCGTGCTGATTAGAAAATGTTATTTAGGTCTTTATAAACAGATTATAAAAAACTTTATCCATTTTCGGACAATCTGTGATAATAAATATATTTTTTAAAAGTAAGATATCATCACAAAATTAATTTATTTTTAAGCATCTTTCTCAAAATTATGTTCTCAGGGATTCCAACGTTGAGTTTTGTTCTACTAGATATAGTTTTCTACTAGATATAGTTCCATGATTTACCCATGTAGGCGCTATTGCCTTATTCATTCAAGCGTTAAATCATGATTTAATAAATTAATATTCAGGCATATTCTGCGCACCGTCTTCTAAGCCTAGATCTAAAAGACAGTCATTGAAATATTATAAAGTCTAGTAGATTTATATATTTTCTTAACCAGGACTATTTATTGGGAGTGGGGAGGGATGAAAAATATTCCGTTTTTTTTTTTCAAATCTAGCATTCATTGGTTATTAAGAGCAAATAACCTCTCTATAATATGTATAAAGGTGGTTTGGTCTATTTTTAATTTTTTTTTGTTGTTCTTGTTGGAATTTAAAGTATGTGCAGTGGTGCAAAAACTACTTCAAAAACTTGCCCTTTTTATTAAAACATTGCATAATCATTTTCGTAACAACAAATTCGTGTTATGCCAGTTTTTTCCCAAACTGTTACATGGAACTCTAAATACATATTCCACAAACTATTGAAATAATGAAATAGAATGCCACCATGTAAATTAGTCTCTCTAAATAAAAACAATAAGCAAAGTGTTCCTTCTAAATACGGTACTTAGAATGTGCGAAGTGTTTCGCTTAGGAACACGTTTGGGAAACACCATTGACTCCGCAGTCGTCGCGTCCTTCCGTCACAACAAAATTGCAAAGCAAATCGACAAAGGTGGAACCTTCAATGTCTGTCAATGAAAACAAATGTTCTCCTAAAACGGGGTCACATTTAGGATTGATGTTTTGTGCAATTAATTTGGGCTTAATTTAAAGTAATTGAATGGTTTATGTAGGATTAAAGTTTGTTTAATAAAATTTTGTTTCTTTTTTATTTTTTAATTTGGAAAATTAGATGATAGATGTTTTTTTTTTATTGACAAATCAGTTTGAAGTGAGACAGAACTAGAAAAAAAACAGATTATCAGATTACAGTGGTATAAGGATAAAGCAGTTTGGAATGAAATAGAACTAGAAATAAACAGATTAGAGTGGTATAAGGGACACACCAGTTTGAAATGAAATAGAACTAGAAAAAAAACACCAGATTAGAAATTTAATAGTAGTTGCACCACAACTTTGCCAGCTGCAGTACATCGTGAGACGTGAGATCAGATTTTCAATAACTATTTAATTTTTTGAGACTTGAGTGTGACAGACGGACGGATGGACGGAACGACCACACAAGACTAATAGAATCTTTTCTCCTTTCGGATCTTTGTCCTTTCACAAAGTGTACTTACACAACGCATTCCAAGCCATAACTGATGTCTACATAAGGCTTACACTACCGTGTTTTTTATTCATAAAAGTAGAGCAACTGAAAATAGCATAATGAACTGAACAATTGTTACACGTAGTTTCAGTCGAACTGACAGAGAAAATCCATTGTTTGTCATGTAAACTAATACAGGTCAATCTCAGTATAAAAAACTCTAAATGTTTGAAGTAGGGCCTACGACATGAGGATGTGACAAGGGAAGCTATTCACCTATATAGACCAAACAATGGCTTTAAATATAATATGGATCTGCATGTTACAACTAGAATGTCGCGAAATCTGGTCAGTTTAATGTGTGGCATAGTACATCTCGTACAGTTGAAGATATCTATCATCAATACACATTTATTATTATTATATTAAATGTCATTTTGTTATTTCGATTGAATTTGTCATGTAATTAAATTTCTTAGAGATCTAGACCAGTGGTTCCCAAATTTTTTTGTTCTGTAGACCCCTTGCCATATTTTCCATTTCTCGGTAAACCTCCTGTTTAACTGACTTCATTTCTGAAAAAATCATTAATATATGCATCATAAATTCACCAAAATTAAAAAAAAAAGATTAGCTGCTTTGATGATATTGGGAAGAGGATTGCAATATGGACCATAATCAAATATGGACCACCAAGATTTTACATTATAAAGCCAAAAACGAAATATTTAATACGAGCAATAACTGCCCTCAGTTGGTTTGCATACATCAGTACTTAACAGTGATGCCCGAAGTGCGACCCGCGACGTGGTGTTATCCGGCCCGCCGAAACATTGGAACAAAATATATAGAAAATCACACAAAAATATACCTGTCCCTATATTAGGGCGCCCACTCTTTCTGCTCTTGATTTCTTACTGTGGTACTCTAATATTCTTTTCTTTGTACTTTGTAAGAAATAACAGGTTTATGTTTTAATTTTTAGGTGACATGAATCTAGGCTACAGTTTTGAAATCCCGCTGCTGTCTTGAGCTAGCCATGTCCTTATCTAGAGTGTAGGGGCCTACAACACATTGCATCAGTCCTGCATCATTTTGTCCTCACATTTGAAGAACAAACATCAAAACCAATGTGACGAAATCCCCCCCCCCCAGACGAACATCTACAATCAGTGCTCCAACATGTTGTCTCATCATTGCGGCGGATAAACTTCCAACATTCCATGATTAGTCTAAGGCCCAGTCTAAGCATTAGATCCACGGGTTTCCAATAAAACTGCTTTAAATTTTATTTTATGTTTTGATATCTTTTCGTATACACGAGTATCAGGAATAAAAATGGCCCGCAGAAAGAATTAGGTTGGGCATCACTAATCAGTATATAGAAAACGAAAGTAGGCCTACATTTCATGAGCTAGGTAATTTTCTGTTTTCGCACATTTTTTCTTAAATGTGTTCATCGTCCATGTCTTGTAGGGAGAAGCAGACTTACGCAAGAAGACGGAAATAAATTTGTTCATATTTTAGGACCACTAATGACTGTAAATGTTCTACAATGTAACCGTTTTATTAACGTTTTATTGACATCTTTTTGCTAAGCCTATCAATTTTCTAATATGGAACAGTTATCCATATAAGATTCTCTGCCGTATCAATGGTTCATATTAGATCCCCATATATATATCTATTCTGTATCTATCTTTAATTTCTTAAAGGGTTTATATTTTATGCGTAGGCTAATAACAAAATTGTGCTTTAATTTAGTTATGTTTAATATTAAAGCTTCTAGGTTAGGGATGTTCAGTTTGTTTTTAATAGAAGATTGGAAACCTTGTTGAAACTTTTTGCCATTAGATGTGAAGATCGGGAAAAAAAAAAAGTCATATCCCTATTAATAGTATTGGCTGATCTTTTTGAAGCCAGATTAAGAGCTAATATCTTTTTTTTTTTTGTGTGTGTTTTTTTAGTTATTCATTTGTATTTAATCTGAGCAGTTCTTGTGATATTCCATCCGTCTCTTCAATATCATCATCACATGGATTGATTATCCACTGAGGTATTACGGTATTCAGAATATTATCAAACCTTAGCTGAAAATTGGATTAGAGGAAATTTATATCTTCACTTCCCTAAATTAGGAAACTTCGCCTCATCCAATGCGTCGCTATTTTTAAATTTATTTCCTTCATGGCAACAACTACAAAATCGACTACCAGGTACTGTACAATGCTATTTATTAAATACAGGTACTGTCTCAAATACCACTTCTTAGCACCGGGTATACAAACAAATCCTGTAATATTTATCAACCTAGAACTTTTTGTATTTAATCCTGAAACATAGTCTCGGGTTAATTCTTGGCGAAGACTGGAATTTGTAGAACATCCCTAAGTTCAACTCCAATGAGTAAATGACATTAGTTGGGGAAAGGGAAGGTGCTTTGTCAGCGCACTGGGATTTGATAGATTGGTACATCGGTACAATTTAGGACTTGTCGTGCCCATAATCCCACAAGGGTTATTCCCCCTTTATAGCTCAAGAGCTAATGTTTAATGTAAAGTGCTTAAAAACAAGGTACATTCACAGCTCAGGTGGTAAAAAATATAACAATCACTTTACCCTATCAGAAATAAAACCTTCGTAGTCAACCCCACCTTCTGGATAAAGCTCAGTATTTTCGCAGGGTCAACATATCAGTGTTTTTAAGTTGTCTGTTCCAAAATATTTCCCACTAGTATCCAGGTATCTGTGGTAATCAAGGAGATGTCCCATGGTGAGATAAGGGTCACAGTACTCGCACAGTGGGGGCTATTTTCTCTTTAGCACAAAGAAGTTTATGATGTAGGTGTGGCTAATTGTAATCTGGACATGGTTGTGTTTCCATGCCTTGAAACTTTTAGACCATTGCACCGGCCACATGACACTCACATTAACAATTGTCCATGAAAACATTTACATCATCTGCCTTATAGATCACAGGGTCTGAGAAAAGATACAGTACATTACAGATCTTACAGGAAGATCTAATGTATCCTAGCTGTACATAGTTCAGACTCTTAACATATTAGGAAAATGGTGTACTAGTATATTCAAAAAATAATTTTTTAAAAAAAAAGGATGTTAGTCTGACCACAGAATCAGGAATTCTTTAGTTGCAAAGTTTGATATTTTGTGATTTAGACCCATCATCTAATTTTTGAAATATTTGCACTTGTTACTTTGATACAGATAAAAATGCTTACAATGTCCTAGCTGAAAAAAAAAAAAAGTTAAAAAAAAAAAATACTTAAGATAAACTGTTCATTAGGTTTTATTTGAATGAAACACAAACACTCAAAGGATAAAAATATGGGGTTAAACAAGTGTATGGACATCAGGGCTACACACAAGCACACATTATGTCTACACATCTACATCTGACTATAAACAAACATGTCTGAATGAACTGTCAAAAAAAAAAAGATCAAGTGATAAATAGATAAAAATAATACAAATTGTAGTAAGAAGAATTAGATAAAGAGATAAAAGGAACAATAAATGACATGCATAAGTACAACCACTATACTTCATACAGTGAGCATTACAATACTTTTAGATTGAAATTTGTTAACACCTTGAAATAGTGCAATTAATGGTAAAGATGTATCTAGTAAAGTCATTACTAATTGGCTTGAAAATATGCTCACCGTAAGACGTTGCCAATTTGAACTTATCAACTTGTGTTATTCCTTGTATCTCTTTCCCTTGAATCTACTACACTAAGCCCCCCCCCCCTTTCCTTTCTAATCACTTTATGATGACCTAAAGTTTCTGCTACTCAGATATACCTATAAACACATACTAGACACTAAATACAAATATTTATATTACTAAATTTCAAATATGAACTATTCCAGGAAAATTCATCATCACTGCCACTTTGTACATGAATCATTGAACATGTATATAACTAGCAGTCAAGATATGAAATGTGAACAACTCACAAGACAAGTTACAGACGTAGCTACGATCCCAACCACCAAAGATGAACAAGCCAAACAGGAAAAGCCTACATCTAACACCCAAGCAGACACTATATTACCTCTGATGTATGTGGGTGAGATTGCTTAACTTGGGTAGAAGACAGCTAACAATTTGTGAAATATGGACTAGTCACTCAAGAATTTTTTGAATGGAACAGTGTATGATGCATGATGGATGTGTCAAAATTTTTTTTAATTAATGCTAACAAAAAAAAAGTACCACATTTCTACTCATTTAGAAAAATATACAGACAAGAGTAACAGGGCATCTCTATTTTGTAATGCTAATTTATTTGAAGCTTGGTATTCTTTAACAGGTTAAAAACAGGTTTCCAACTTATATACAAATGTATATATTCCATTCTAAAAATATGGCCCATTAATCATAAAAGTTAAGTCTCTTGTAAACAACAACAAAAACAAGAAATTGGGGTCTCTCGATTTTTGTCATTTAGAATTCCATGTTCAAATACATCTCTCCCTAACATAGCATGACATCCAAATTAAGCTTAAAGTTTGTTCTCAAAATTAATGCTAATAATTCATTTCATTGAATGTTACACTCAGCACCTATAATAGCAGATAATCCATTCTTCAGTTGTTTTTCTTTTTAAAACAATTTCATATTATGAAATCATAATGGATTTTTTTTTATACAAACACAGTGAGATTCACTGAATTCAATGTGCTGTTGAACAGAAAGGGATTCCAAAACAGAGTTTGAATTCTACTTATAGAAATAACTAAATATTAAGAATATCCTATAAAAAGAGGGTATTTTGTATTTTTTTGTTTGCTCATGGTTATTTGTTGGCAAAGTGTTTATATTTCAATGCAACAGCTTTCTTTGGTAATTTTTTTTAGACATCCTGCCACAATGATATTTCTAGTGTAAGAAACCGATTTTCTCTACAAAGAATTTGCACTTAAAGAAATTGACAATGGCATTCTGATCAGAATTTATAAGACAGTAATAACAACAAAGAGCATACTGTCTGACTGCATGACAATGAAAAGAGGCATGGGAGATGTGTCAGTCAACCAGACTTTGCACCTCACTACCCACCAGATTAGGCAAGTCAACAAACATACATTATGAATTATACAAAATGTGATGCTGGAAAATAGAATTAATTTCCAGCACACTGAAGGATTGAAAGATAGCTAGTTATAGGTGTACAGTAAATAGAAAGTCTCCAATTATCAGGTGATAAACATAACTGACTTGGAATTAACCACCTGTCCAATTATCAGGTGATAAACATAACTGACTTGGAATAAACCACCTATTTACAGTATGGACAAAAAAGGAAAAAAAAAAAAAAACACTGAAAAAAATTCAAATTAAGGAGAGTATCCACTACTTTGAATTATCTGGATTCCACTGTAATGTACTAAGACAAAACAAAGCTCATAGATCTAAACAGCAGAGCAGATTTATATGAAAGCTGAACTAAAAATTACTATCCCATTAGAATATCTGAATAATTAAAAGTTAAAAAAAAATAATAAGAGAATTGTTAAAGTCTAAAATATGCCCTGACTGTTACCAAAAAACAAAACAAAAAAATACCATGATAAAAATGGAAACGTTTGCTATATAACAAAAAGTGACTTTCATTTGTTTTTTAAAACTTAATTGAAATTAAAAAAAAATGTATTGAAGATGATTCATAGAAATCTGAATGCTGAAAGTTTTAAAGCAACAATGTTAACATTTAAACAAATGTAGATATAAACAAGGATTACTTCATTTTGTTGGTAGTGACTATCCTAACACAAGTAATGGTGAGAAAGTAAGAAGGCAAACAAATCAGTGGATATACAGTCTTGTGTAGATTTAGCAAGTATGGGACAAACATTGGGTCAAGGTGTAAAGAGAGCATTAGCAAAACCAGGATATTTTAGTTCAATATTTGATCATCTGGATTTTAGTTCAATAACAAGGTTTTGAAAGTTTTATATACTCAAGTTTTAACTGAATCATTTGTGTCACTGAATTTCAATGATTTGTTTTCTCTTCAATCTCTTACATCATTTTTAAATTCAGAAAAAACAAAGAAAAAACAATTACAAATGGATAACTATAGATTTCATAGAAGATTCAATATTACCATAACAAATACTTTTTTTTTCAATCTCTTTTTAAAAAAATATACGAACGTTTGGCCCATTTAGAATAATTAAGCCATTTGTAAAATATAAGTACTTACAAATAATTTCCATTAAATGTTTTTCTTTTAAATTATTTTTGACAACTTACAGAAATATACTTATCTAATTCCAACAATACATTCCAGGTAGAAATAAATTAAAACTCATGGGTAATTCTGAAAAACAACGTGCCTTGAAGGATATTTCTTTATCACTTGTATCAGATAAACAACCTTTTAATGTCTGAAAGGAAAAAAAATATGCAAAGATTAGATTATTTTTTTCATCAAAGCAAATTAAGTGTTAAAATCTTGATTTTTTTAAAAATTATTTATAGACATGCATAAAGTCTAGTGAAAAACAGCCTAGACTAATCAGAATGAAATCAACCCACATGTATCATTTAGAAAAAAAAATTTTTTTAAATTATTTTAAAAGAATAAGATAAAACTAAAAATTGATATCTTAGATTAATTCTATATTTAAACTACATATGGATTTCCAAATGAAAAGTAAGTCCTGGAAAAAATTATTAAAAACATAATTGATCATATGGCAGACAAAAGCCATTCAATCCTATTTCAAACCTCAACCGTTTGGAATCCGAGTGGGACAGAGGCGAGCGGGACCTAGAACCTGACCCTGAGGAACTTGATTTTTCTCTGCGTCCTCTTTTACTGTCTCTGTCCCGAGACCTAAGTTAAACAGAAAAGCATTAATTTATAACCAATACAGCATTCTAACCGCCTATAAAATAAAAATAATAAATAAACAAAATATTCAATGAAATAAAAAGCATTAAAAAATGCTTATATTCTCTAAAGATATGTAGTCCTAACAACTCACATAAATGCTATAGAGGAACAAAAGAACAAAACAAAAACAGATAGTACACAACAATACAAGAGAACTACAACCTCCCAAAAATAAAACAATGAAGTAAAAACTGATATTGACCTTGTAGGGGTTACCTAAAGTTGTTACCATTTGGTTACCTAGAGTTGTTACCATTTACCCTGCTTTTACCTGGACCTGGACAGATGCTTTCTCTCTGAATGAGTATTTCTTTTTGCACTATCAGAATGGGAACGCCTCCTGCTATTAGATCGAGAGCGCCTCCTACTACCAGACCGTGACCTTTTTCTACTATCAGAACGGGACCTGGACCTTTTCCTGCTGTCTGAGTCAGATCGTGATCTAGATCTTGACTTTCTATCTGAAAGTGATGAGGACCTTGATCTAGAGGATGAGCTAGAACTGGAAGAACTAGAACTAGATGACCGATCTTTGGCAGGGGAAGAGCTGGAGGAATGTTTTTTCTTTTCATCATCTTCACCTTCACTGTCCAGTTTGTATTTAGAAATATCTCCTTCTTCATCATCATCATCCTAGATCAAAAGTAAACAATATATATTAATATGTTAATTAAGTTATTTGAATGGAAAAAAAAAAGGTTATGCATCAAGCAACAGAAAAGTAGCTTACATCAGAGTCCAGCTTGTATTTGGAAATATCCCCATCATCTTCCTCATCCTCCTCATCATCCTCTACATCTTTTTGCTTTTCATCTTGCACCAAATGTTGGCTCCCATTACTTGGGTCTTCTGTACTATTTCTTAAATTTCTGAATTTCTTCTTTTTTCTACCAAACTAGTTGAAAACAGAGTATTATTTGAAATGTCAGAAAATAAAAAAGCAATCTAATACTAGAATTTTTAGCTAAGAATTTAATTGATTGTTTATTATCAAATGTAGTTGTCATTAACAGGAAGGAATAAAAAAATCTTTCAAGGAACTTAATATGCAAAATAAAATTTTCATATATAGTAAACTGAAACTTTAAAAGTACCTCATCATATTCATCATCAGATTCTTCTCGCCTGTTATATTCCACAACTTCATCTCTTTCCATATAACCTCCACCAAAACCAGTACGTTGTTCAACCCTGCCATATTTGGGTGCATTACACATATTACAAGTCATTCTGCGAGCCCAGTTGACATTACCACAACTAGGTTTAGACAAACATAAGAATATATGAGAATATAATATTTTTAAAATTCTCGAATTCCTTTAATTGGTATAGAAAAGCTTTAAAAAGAAAATTATGCTGCTAGTTTTAAGTTTTTAAAACTTATTTTCATGAAAAAAAGATATCAAATAAAATTAAAGGGAACAGAATTATTTTCTATTACCTTTTACACTGCCAATCTTCAGCGCTGAAGAGCCCCTTACTTTTTTCTGCTAATTGTTTTCCAATTTCTGTTCCCCCTTTTTTAAAAACTGTTCCATCTTTACGATCTATAAAAAAATAATTTAAAAATGTGAACATCACAAACTTAGCCAAGGCGGGAGGTAACACAAAGCATGCCAGGGCATAAAAGCTGATTATTTAAAGAGACCAAAGTTTGACAAACAAAACAACAGTTCAGAAGCTTATAAACATAGATGTAAGGCAACAGCAATGCCCTCAGACACAGAAGAGCTCTTGAAACAATGTGACATTGTGGGGAGAGCATTAGTCAGACACTGATATTAACAGGTGTATGAGTGAAATTTAACAAAAAAAAAAAAACAACTTTACTAGCATTTTATGATTTCATTGAGGACAGATAAAGGCGATGGTACTGTGTCAGGAAATAGAATTTTAATGTATTTATTTATGATATAACAACATTTGACAAAAATTCGCTATGATCTGAGTAGAAAAACAGGGAACATATTATGGAAAAACAGGATTTTGAGGTACAATTATTAATGACCTGACTTCATTTGGCAAAGAGTTTGCTAATGACAGGATTAGAAAATATCTTATAAGACAGGAAATATGAAATGACAGAAATTTTAAGGTTATTTTTCTATTTGCTGTGCACTTGGGTCATTGAGTAACCTATTGGAAAAAGCAACAGGATATATATAGACATCATGTACCACAAAAAAAATATAGTGTTATTACTATTGCTTTTGTGTGTATGTATATATATATATATGTATAAATTTATATCATGTCTTACATGATCACTGTCCTCTGGTTTAATCTCTTTTGAGTAAAATGGTGTGTGTGGGAGGGGGGTAGATTGTATTCTTTTCAATTTGTAAAATCTAGATCAAGAGACTAGATCTAGAGATATAAGGTATTTCAATATATTGAATAACATCGTGTTATATAATTAGATGAGGCCTTGCCTTCCTCATTAGGCCTTTCTAAGCTTATTTGATGTAATATTAAATAGTTAAGATATATTATATAGAACATAGAACTAGATATTTTCTTATTATCTATCTTTAAAAATAAATATATGTTACTTCAGAAAAGAAGATTGTTGATTATCACAAATGCTACAAATCTAATAAAAGAGTCTCTACTAGGAAAAAAAGGTCAAATCTTTAAAAGTGTTTAATATTTGACATGAAGCTGACTCTTTATGAGTATGCTATGAGTATAATACATTTACAGTCATACTATGACTCTTTGAAATGAGCCTATCTATCTATCTATCTATCTATCTATATATATATATATATATATATATATATATATATATATATATTTTTATTTTTTTTTGTTACCTTGGCTCCATCATATCCAACAACACTCTACTGGATAATGACATTAACAACAGGATAGCCAAGGCAATGGCCACCATGTCACGGTTGCAGAAAAGAGTCTGGGACAACATATTGCTGACTAACAGCACTAAAGCTCTAGTTTACCGGACCTGTGTATTGAGCACCTTGCTATACGGAAGTGAAACGTGGTCAACATACTCATGGCAGGAAAAAAAGCTGAATGTCTTCCACCTCCGATGCCTAAGGCGGATCTTTAAAATAAGGTGGCAAGATAAGATAACCAACGAGGAAGTGCTACGAAGAGCAAGTTGCCAGGACATCCGCTCTGTTATCAGCAGCAGACGCCTTGGCTGGCTTGGCCACGTTCGTAGAATGCCAGTAGGTCGACTCCCACAGGATATTCTGTATGGCGATCTAATAGAAGGCAGAAGAGCCGCTGGTCGCCCACTCTTACGTTATACAGATGTATGCAAACGGGACATGAAGCTCTTTAAGATCGACACCAGCAACTGGGAAGAGGTGGCACAAGATAGATCCACTTGGAGAGAGAGCATAAAGAGGGGGTCTTTGATTGCAGATGCCATACACAACAGAAGCAGAAAGAAGGGGGAAAGTGCAACGGCGCCTGGTGACTATATATGCCCAACCTGCGATCGCAGCTGCGTATCAAGGATCGGCCTCTTTAGTCACACAAGAGCTTGCAAGGGGAA
>JADKLZ010062481.1:13113-25697 GCA_021533235.1 Biomphalaria straminea | reverse complement strand
AAACAACAAGGCAGCCATCCACATAGTGTGACATACCATTAAAACCCAGACAACCATCCAATTAATGTGACATAGAATTAAACTAGTACTTAACAAGCCAACAATTGCTTCACATTTTATTTTAACTGTATAAGATATAATAAGTTAGTGTTCTCCAGCTGTCCTTAACTCCATTCCCCCCCCCCCCGCCCCCCCAAAATGTTTTAATGTTAGATTATTATGCCAATAATATCTAATCAATGTCATGAATTGTATTTTCTAATTCTTAAATATTTATACAATTTGTTGCTACAAAGGTCAGGCTACTTTATTTTCCAAATTAAAACCTACGGATTGTTCATGGAGAATTAAACATGTATTATTAATAATAGTATATAAATTCAACTGATGTTAGCTATATTAACAAGATAAAGCCACTTCAGGACAGAAAACTCTCAACAAAGTGTACTTTTTAATCATCACATTATAAATACGCACATATATATATAATATATATTTTTACAATTGTACATTCGATTTTAATAATTCTTTCTTAACATGCTCTGGAATTTTAACTTTTTTCTTTCTATGTCTTGTTTTGTGCTTGGCACTTTCTACGTTGCCTTTAGAAACTCCATTCAAAGTTGATTTTTGCTTTGTAGATTTCTTAACAGACAGAGGATTTGGTCCACCTTTTTTCTTTTTCTTCTTTTTAGACACTGGTTCTTCTGGGATGTGAAGTTCCTGTTTCAGCAGTGCAATAGATGCTTCCTGCTTTTGTGATAGTGTCAATTTTTTAGAAGTTTTCTCCTCTGCAAATGATTTTGATTTATCTGATGGAGTTTCTAAGTTGATTGAGTTGTGAGATATGTGCATCAAGGGAATGTTATGCTCTCTCAAGCTACTGGCCAGCTCTTCATCCTTTAAAAAAAAAGTTCAACAATTTTCAATTCAGAAAAAAATAAATAACAACTATAAAAGGAACATTGTATAGACTTATCAATATTATCTATATTATTTATTTCCAAAATAATTACCCCTTTCTTATCTGTAAAAAAAACCTCCCCCTTTCTGACCATGTGGTCTATAGGTCAGATGATGAGCTGATCATCTGTTTCTGTGGCCTAAGGTTAACGAGGGTGTCATGTGTCCAGCACAACGACCAACAACCTTTACTTTTCCCCTACAAATGTCAGGTACCCATTAGAGCTGGGTGGACTCAGAGGCGCCCAAGGATCCAGAAATTAAAAATCCAAGTCACCAGGTTTCGAACCCTGGAAGCCAAGTGCTTTACCGCTAAGCTACTGCGCCTCCAATTTATACTGTATGCTATTAAAAATTGTTCCTATTATTCCTACATCACATGTAGAAATAACATGACAGACGTGTTACAGAGAAGGAATAGAGTTTCCACAGTGCGCTTGGCTTTGGCCTCACTTCCAACCCGAGTGACTTGGGATACTAGCCATCAGCAATAGGATGGGCCCCCAGACAGAACAGTTCAGTCAGGTAGATGGAGCATGTTATTATTATTATTATATTATTATAGCTTTTATATAGCGCTACTTTCATGCTTATAGCATGCTCAGAGCGCTTTGGTCCAATCTCATTTGTGGACCAGTGGGGGGGAGGGGGTATCTAGGAGTTGGTTTCCCGTGCTGCCTTTGGACGCTCAGTAAACACAACTCTGCCCGAGTCTGGTGTCGAACCTCGAGCCCCCTTCTAGGTGACCAAGCAAGCCAAGATCAAGCCGCACTTGGCCTCTCGACCACGCTTCCCACATGTTTCCATGGGCCTCTTTGGACAATTATGAAGAAATTAACGTTTTGGTAATGCATTTCCCATAAAGTTTGTAAATTTATCCATAAAAATCTATTTATTGTGAATCGGATTGAAAGATAATGGGTTATTGTCTCCCCTTTGAATGTGGCAAAGATTTGAAATTAAACATTTCAACTTAAAAAAAAAAAAAAAAGTTCCCCCTTTTAGACCTTGTGGTCAATAGGGCAGATGATGTAAAGATCATCTGATTCTGTGGCCTATGGTTAACGAAGGTGTCATGTGGCCAGCACAACGACTAACCGCCTTTACTTTCCCCAACTAATGTTAGGTACCCATTAGAGCTGGGTGGACTCAGAGGCACCCAAGGATCCCGAAATAAAAATCCCAGCCTTCACCGGGATTTGAACCCGGGACCCCAGGTTCAGAAGCCAAGCGCTTTACCGCTCAGCTTGAACTTAGGCTATGAAAAAAAAAAAGACTAACTTAAATTACTTTCAACCCATTGTGCAATAATAAAAGTAGTTGTTGCAAATATAAATAGAAAACAGCATACATATCTTCTTCAAGGTTTCTACATTCCTGCTTAATATATATTTTGATTGTCCAGAAATTGACAATGGTGAATTGTGACTTTTTGCATGGAAGTTTACTTGAATAACTGCCAAGCTTGAATAATGTTGAAACTCAATTAAATTGATGCAGTACCAAGTTTGTTTTTAGAAAAACTTAAAAACGACGTTGGAACAGCAGTGATATGCAATATTTTAAAAAAGAATTATTAGGTTATTTTAAATGACCTGTGTAGCAATTATAAGCTTGCCTTTCTCTTTCAATGCTGCTTTGCGTAAGCACTTTGCACTTCCTTTAAACCAGGCATGTGGACAGTCAAAGATATCATACTGACTCAGCACTTTAAAGGGACCATACAACAATGATCCTGCAAATGAAAAAAAGAATGACAAATTATGAATCAAAGTAAAGTAAAGAAAAAAATAATTTGTACACAAATAAAGGAAACACTCACTATAATAGATAAAATTGATATGGAATAGTTAAAAAAAATGCATACAATAAAACACTACCTCCTAATTCACATTCTTTCAATGCACACTTTGTAGTAAGCAGTTTTACTTCTCCACTTAAATATTTGGGAAGCTGCTCTGCTATATTTATTTTGTCCATCAAAGCTTGTTTACAAAACGTTCCACATACCTGGAAATGTAACAGGGTAAAAGACAAGGTAAAGGATAAAATATTTTGAAGATTAAAAGGTGATATTTTTAATTTCAATTAAAAAAAAAAACTGGCTTCAAAAAAATGTATATATATATGATAGATTTTACAGTCTTTTAAACTTTATTCTACTTCCCTTTTACCCAACAGGGTATAAAGGATATGATGTAATTTATACATATGGTGACAATAAGTGTGGATCAAATGAATAACCAATAATGATTTTAAAGCTTCTGAAATTGATGACATTCAGGAATGAATTTCAATATGGTACATATACACAATGAAAAGGATGTCACAGTCCAAGGCTCTAATGACCATCTTAATAAGGCAATATTTTTTTGGTACAGAATAGAAAATCTGGCAGGATATGGTTTGGAAAACTGTTAGGACAAATGCCACAGTGTACAAATAGTAGTATACCCTTTCAGACCTTGTGATCTATAGTGCAAATGATGTATAGTCTTCAGCAGGATTTGAGTCCAAGACTTCTAGGTCAGAAGCCAAACACTCTGCCATCACACTCAGAGCACAAATAGACATTCTATAAACTTTCATGGGTTTTAAATAAATTCTTGTGTTAGTTTTATTTTTAATTCTTCTCACATCCATCAGAATTGAATTGCTTTATTTTAATACTTAGTTTTTGTAATAAAAATACATTTATTTAAGTCATTTCTTAAGCAACAAGTAAGAGAGCCATTAATTTAAAAATTAAAAAAAAAAAAAAAAAAAAAAAAAAACAACCTAAAAATCAATAAACTCCTTGACTTAAAAGACATTTATCTGTCATAGGGAAACATCTGACAAATATCCTAACTAAAATGTTTTAGAGGGTGATAATAGTGATTGGAAGTCCCAAAAGCAATTATTTTCTAAGGTGAAGAGATCTTTTTATCACACAGGGAAGAGCAACAATTTCTCTGTAGGAATTTGAATTTTTAATACCACAAAAATTGGAGTTTACCAGGTGGGCAAAATTGGCAAAAATGTAGATTAAGATCACATAGTGTTAGAAAACAATTATGTTTTTAGTGATTTTGTTGCTTTTATTCAAATCTTTAAAAATTGACAAAAAAGCCTACTTACCAAAACTAAATAAGGTGGTTTTAGTCCAAAGTGAGTGTAATAAAAAGACAATATCCGTTTGGCCTTTTTGTATCTGGACTTCATTTTAGTTTATTTCTGTAGAGAAGGAAACCGATTTTAAAAAAATATAATGATATTTCTAAACTTTAAGGCCTTTACTACACAATTTTATAATCTAAATTTATCTAAATCTAAATGCCTATATAGCAAATCATGTCTACAATGTCTGTGTTGTGAGCACTCTTCTCTATGGTAATGAGAGCTGGTCAACATACATGTAGCAAGAGCACAGATTAAATAGTTTCCACTTGTGCTGCTTGAGAGTGAGATGCATAATGTGCATCTCCTTAAGGCTTAATGGATCATGTCTCCAATGAGGACGTTTTGAAATTGGTCAATATGTAGTAGCATAGCATCTCTAGAAGCTCTCCTGACACCGAGAAGACTGTGCTGGCTTGGAACAATATCTTTTTGAGCTTGGGCCGCCCAAGACTAACCTAGAGTACATAATAGAGATGTTGCAAAGCAAGACATGAGAACCTTCTAGATATCAATGAAAGTATGTGGGAGGAAATAAGCCAAGACAGGAGTGCATGGAAAGAGACTGTGTGTGCTGGTATGATCCTCTACTAGAAATAAAGTGACCTTGGCGTAAGTCAAGAGAAAGAAAGCTGCCCCATCAGACGATCAGCTAGCCCTAAAACAAAAATGCATATACACTGACATGCACATACTGTGGCGAAATCTGCCACTCCAGAATTGGCTTGAGTAGGCTATGATTAGCCACATCCTCTCTCGCCATCACACCAGATTCTGCCCTCTCAAGATGGAATTAAATTGGAATTGCCTTGGAACCAAAACTTTTAATTTTAAACCAGTGTCCTAGTCACTAAGTCAGCCTAGTGATCATCACCCTTAGGCACATCTATCTTAACAAGTTAACTTAATAAACTTAACTTAGATCTAATTTAAAGTAATTATTAAAAATTAACTAAGTAGAGTAAGTAACTTAGTAAGTAACTAAGTGATACTTAGTTGACTAAGTCTTAGTCTAGCTCTTAGTCTACTACTACTCTACACTGAGTACACTAGTGACCCCCCACTAGTGTCACTAGTCGTAGATTCTAGTAGTAGTTGTAAAGATCTACTCTAGAATGATAGAATCTAGATTAGATCTATTAATTAATATCATTATCATCTACATCTGATTCTATATATATTAATTATATATTATAAATTTATATCATAAATGACATAATATATCATATATCCATCTGTGATTATCCATGGCTTAACCTAGATTTATTAGATCTTTTATTTATTTTATATTATAGTATATATAGATTCTAAATTAAATCTAGAATATCTAGATCTCTAGATCATACTACATAGTCATAATAGACAATGAGTCTTGTGAATGAGATGTGATTGTGAATAACTTGAAAAAAAAAAAGGAATGTCGTGACAAATAAATTAAATACTTTTTCATGAAGTTTTTGACACTCTCCTCTCATTAGTGACATTAGAATTAGACTTACTACTTAGTTAGTCTCATTCATGATAATGATAACCATAGTGACATAGTCAATAGTCCATAGAGTATAGTAGTAGTACTATAGGCTATAGACTATAGTAGATAGACGGCATAGATTGGATAGAATATCATAGATATCTAGAATTAGATCTATTCTTCATTTTCTTGGTGTAGATCTAGTCAATAATAGTTATAGTTATAGTATAATAGCAAAATAGTAATATAATAAATATTCAAATATATCTAGAATCTAAAAATTATCTCTGTATAATAATATAGATATATCTACTAATAATCTAGATATTCTAGATTAATCTAGATCTAGATCTAGATAGATCTATCTACTTTAGTACTTACCGTAACGGCGTAAGGCAGGGTTCTGTTTTGGATCGTCTACTATGTACTTTCAGGTAAATCTAATTGTCTGTTGCCACTGGCAAATCAGTAATTTGTAATAAAATCTAGATATAGATCTAGTTACTAGTAAAAAAAAAAAAATAAACTATTGGCACTTCATGGATCACAAAACATAAAGTAAAGCATTATAGATCATTCATATAACATACAATTCTATAATTTTAGTAAAAAAATAACAAATATATACATATAGATAGATAACACGCAGATTTTTATGCATAAATAACATGATTGTGATGATACATATTAATTATATTAATATATAGATCTAACTATTATAACTGGCATAATTAAATAGACAAAGATAAGAGAAGATAAATATAATAATAATGTCTTTAATAACTATATTCTATATTATTAGAGAGAGGGGGCACGCTGGCAGAGTGGTTAAGCTCTCGGCTTCCGAACCTGGACTCTGGAGTCCTGGGTTTGAATCTCGGTGATGGGATGTTGAATTTCGGGATTTTTAGGGCACCCCCGAGTCCGACCAACTCTAATGGGTACCTGACGTTAGTTGGGGAAAGTAAAAACGGTCGGTCATTGTGCTGGCCACATAACACCCTGCTTGTTAACCATTGGCCATAGGCATAGAAACAGATGACCTTAGCATCATCTGCCTGAAGGGAAACTTTTATATTATTGGAATAGAATTATTAGATATAGCTAGATAATATAATTTTCTAGATAAGATCTAATCTACATTACAATAAACAATCTCACAGCATTTTAGATTTAGATCTAGTAAAGAAACAGAAATGTCACTTGTTGAAACTTAGGTAATTAGATTGTACACTTAAAAAATAAAACAACATTTATGATAATTTTTACAGGTCAGAGTACAAAATGACCTGGATACTGGATGTCTAGTAAAGTAGTCTAATCTAGATCTAAGTAGTCTAGAGTTACAATAAAATCATGATCTAGATTAGATCTAGATCTATATAATTATATCTATAGCCTATACCCAGATCTATATAAAATATATTTAGGAAAAAACAACAATCTATCTAGTTTTATTTTTTTTATTTTTTTTGTTTACAATAAATTGTTTGTTTGGGTTTTAAGTAGATGTTTTTAGTCTCCATTTACCTGTCGCGGAAGTATGGAAGCAGACAACAAAAACATTAGAATTAGAATTATCTAAATCATAGATCTACTGATCTACACTAATCTAGAGTAGATCTAGATTAGAGATCTGGAATAGTTCGGAATAGGATTAAACTTTGCTTTCATTAAGATCTAGAATTTGTATTCCTATAATCTAGTAGATCTATATCCCGAGTATAATGAATCGATCTGAAAGTATTAGATCGGAGACAGCTTTGTCTTCATCAATTGACACTGTCACTGGGGCTAGCAGTAGTACCAGCATTAATATTAGTAATACAAACACTAGGAGTGTTCGAATTAATGTCATGGAAGGAGTTGGAGCTCGAGTAGTCAGAGGACCAGATTGGAAATGGGGAAAACAAGACGGAGGAGAAGGCCATATAGGCACTGTAAGAAATTTTGAATCACCTGAAGAAGTTGTTGTTGTGTGGGATAATGGAACAGCTGCAAATTATCGTTGTGCTGGAGCTTATGATTTGCGAGTGCTTGACAGTGCACCAACAGGTAGGCTACTTGATAAACAATTATACCAACACACCTTCTTACTAGATCTACTAAAGAAATAAATTATCAAATTCATAGAATTTAGTTGAATGACAAGAGTAGAGTCTAGAGGAGATCTATTAGATATAAAAAAGTTCCCAAGATTGCCTAGAGTGTAGACACTAAGTTGACTAAGTGTAATTCTACTTTTTAAATTGATAAATAAATAAATGATACAGATGTAAAGTAAAACCTGGACTTGCCTTATTTATGTATTTAACAATAGATGTCTACACCCCCATGCAAGGAAGATCCTAAGTATTTGTCTGATATGAATGTTTAGAGCAGACTTATTGAAATATCTGCAAATGACATTCATTCACAGATGTAAATAGAAACTTTTAGTATAAATATCAGAATTTTTTCTGCATCCTATTTCAGCAACAATTTTTTAAAGCTAATCCTAAAGTAAATAAACACAAATATGTTAATTTTCATTCACTTATATTTTGTGTTACTTTTTTTTTTTTTTTTTTACTATCTTCATAAGAAAGCTATTAAGATCCTTCTAAAATTTCTCCAACATTTCTTTTATTTTATGCAATATTATCATTTACATTTTTCTATATTTTCATATTTTTTTTTATTGGACTCTCATTTAGCATAGATGTCAATTCAACATTGTTTTGGGAAAAGTTCGATTTAATGAAAATATAAGATGAATAATTCCTTCATTAAAAAAAACCCAACTTGTTAATTTTTTTAAAAATCACTTAGAAACAGAATGCTTATATTCCAATTAGCAAAATTTACTTGAATCATTTTTAGGCATCAAACATGATGGAACAATGTGTGATACTTGTAGGCAGCAGCCTATATTTGGAATACGATGGAAGTGTGCTGAATGTACAAACTTTGATCTTTGCTCTGTTTGTTATCATGGTGATAAACACAATATGCGCCACAGGTTTTATCGACTTGCAAATCCTGGAAATGAAAGGTTTGTTGGTTTAATAAAAACTGCTTGTAATGTATTTTAATTAAAGTACACCAAAACCTCATATTTTGAGTAGAAATGCTTCCTTTTATGAGAAGAAAGGCTTTTGTTCATTTATGATTAATAGAAAAAATTGTTTTAAAAATCATAAGACTATAAAAGAGCAATTGGGGAAAAATTATTTGATTGATTACACATTTACAATTCTACCACTATTTTTTTCCTTTTCCTTTTTTTTAATACAAAATTATATTTTAAAATGTTACATGCACAGACCAGAAAAGAATTATGTTTAATCTTTTGCCATTTAAAAAATTGCATATAAATATCCATATTTTTTTATGAAGAAAGGAGCTGTAGAGCCATTGGTTACCACACTTGTGTTTAGGTCTTATCAAGTTTGATATATTTTGCTCAAACTTAGAAGTTGAACTTTAAAGGATTACTAGTTTCCTGATTACCTGATAAAAAAAAAAGATTTTTCTTAAAAGTTGTGTAGCCTTGTCCATAAGCACAACTTAATGCCATATGTCTCAGTGGTCTTCTTTACAAAAGAAATTTAATATAAAAATGATCAGAAAGTTTGTTTTGAAACATAATATTTTTTTTTTAGAACTGTTAAAATTGAACTATGTATATTATTCATGGCAATATAGGATTCTAATTGAGCCAAGAAGAAAAAGCAAAAAAATTACAGCAAGAGGAATTTTCCCAGGAGCTCGAGTTGTTCGAGGTGTTGATTGGCAATGGGAAGATCAAGATGGTGGCAATGGAAGACGGGGAAAAGTTACAGAGATTCAGGTATTTTTTTATTGAGCTTTTTTACTGAGCTTGAAAAATCTTCTTTTTTTTGGGGGAGGGGGGGTGAGGGTGAGTGTTGTTATGGATATTTTAATAGAATTGTCAAATTTTTTTTTTATGTTATAATACATTGTATGCAGTTAAAAAAGCAACAAAACAAAATGTGATCTTAATATATTAGGCAAACTGAGAGTGGAGAGAGGGATTTGAATGAGCAAAAAATAACCATGGCTCAATATTTTTTCTTTAAAAGCTACAAGGTATTAACATTAAAAGAGACTTAAGTTATTGTGAAAAACATGCTGAGAAAATACCAAGCCAATGAGAGCACAAATTGACAGACCAATAAAAACCCCAATTATAACTCTAAAACTGAAAGCTAAGATATCATACAAAACTGTTTTTTACTGCAAAGTATCTCAAAATAAGTTTTTTTAAATATTTATTTGATTAACATTATTTTAAAATATATTTAATTTTTAAAATTTATGTAGGATTGGAGTGCAGCAAGTCCACGCAGTGCTGCTCATGTTCTTTGGGATAATGGTGCCAAAAATCTTTATAGAGTTGGTTTTGAAGGAATGGTTTGTATGATTATTATCTCAACTATCAACTTTTTCCACAAGTATGACATTTGCTTAAATTAAATAATTTTGTTATAGTAAAGCTTTCTACTTTTTTAATGTTTGCAATAAAAAAATATATTTTTTAATATTCAGGCTGATTTAAAAGTACTCAATGATGCAAAAGGTGGATCTTTCTACAGGGATCATCTTCCACTATTAGGTTTGTTTTACCAGTATACTTCAAGATTTTGTTATCCCCATACTAATGATACATATTATAATCTATACGTCACAATCAATCGTTTCCACTTTTTGAGACACAACAAAATGAGTCAACACATGTTTCCGAAGCTGAAAATGGAATAGTAAAACAAGCCCTTGTTGGGTATCTCCAGAGAATGCTACCAAGTCCTTTAAAGCTATATTGTTATCAAGAAACCTGAAAAATTTACTGGCTCAGAACACTCCTTTGGAACTGTTGTATCTAAAAACCACTACACAGCTCATTCCATCTCACATGTAAACCTGATTATCTGAACTATGACTTGGCCTCAATTGTGCCAATGTGCCATAAAATCTAAATCATGTTTAACTGTTATCATTTTTTGAAGCTCAATAACCCAATAATTAAATTTGGCCTGGAGGTCTAAACAATCTTTATCTTGAGCACACATGTGTCAGTGGGTATTTACACACTTTCAGTTAAGAGTGAAATAAATAAAAAGATATTTAGGAACATTTTGCGCACCGTCTTCTGGATCTATACGCCTATCTCACGAAACTAGAATCTGTCTTTTTTGTTGCCTTATTTAGAGCAAAGAAAGGGCTTTTTCCAAAAATTTATCACTATGTAAAGGAGGCATTGTCTTTTTAAAAAAATACAACTTTTTTTTTATATTTTACTTTTTTTTTTTGTTATCATTATTAAAGAAACATCATTGAAACTCTGCTAGGAAATAATCTCCTTCAACCCTATGCTTTAGCTCAAACTGTGGTCAGCGGACCACAAGGGCTCAGCAAGACTGCCATAGGGGATCTATAGAAAGTTGAAAATTAAATTAACTTTTTAGCTAATAGCCAGTTTAACTGAAATGATAATTTTAATAATAGTAAACTTGTTTGAACAAGGATATCACAAATTCTGGTTACAAAAACAATTCCTATTTTATATCCTGTATTATTATGGGTTATTTTAAAGAAGTTGTTGACAGCTTTCCTATCCTCTTAAATGGTACAGCGTGCTGTAATAAACCTTGCTGATCTCAGCCTCGACAGGTCTGGGAGACCATAAGTTCTTGACCTGTATGGTGATGCCTTTGCACTACGCAAGACAGCAGGGTTTCTGTTCAGGGCTTTTGCAAAAGAGGATTTAAGCCTCTAAAGTCCTCACTCAAATGGAGTTTGATGAATCACAAATAAATGTCCAGAAATGTGTGCTCATTGAGATTTGCGGTTGCTACTTACAAACATTGAGCCAGACATAAATACAGTCAAAAAATGTTATCAACTTCATCCAAGTAATTATTTTTGTATGCATTAGTTGTAATCTCAATAAAAACTCCTTCAACAAAAGTCTTTTTTTTTTTTTTTGTAATTTGTAAATATATGCTAGGCATTTATGTATCTTATTCACTAAGGGGTTAGAGAGGTTTTAACTATTTAAAGGGATCCCGGATAAAAAAAAAAGTTTGAGAACCTCTGCTTTAAATTACTAAGTGACAATAGTGTAAACCACAATAAGTGTTAATGGACCTAATTCACCAAACATAAACAAACAACATTTAGTCACATGATCATATTGATAAAATAAAGAAAAAAAAACTGTCACATGACAGCCATCGTGTATTAAAAATTAGATTGTAAATTATATAGAAGAGATAGAGCACCACATGGCTAAATGTTTGTTTACGTTTGGTGAATGAGGTCCATTAAAATGGGACAAATGTTTCAACATTCCTATGGAAAGCCAAAAATTACATTTGTTACAATTTTGACATGCAAAAAAGTATTGTGATGCTGTTTAGTAAAATTAAACTGTTGCCTAATGCCATATTTTAATTAACTAACACATTGGTACTATTATTTTCAATTAGTTTTTATTACTTTTGCAAATTAGAATTCTTAACTAAAAGAATAAAAAACAACATATCAACAGTTATTCACATCTAATGTTAAGAATTAATTTTTTATAAAAACACTCATTTAGTCAAATATATGTAACTAGTTGACCGGCGGCATAGCATACGCCGCTATTTACCAGGGCCGGCGACCGCAGTGGGGCCCGCATTTCATAGGACCCGCAATTTTATAGGACCCGCTCTAATTTAAAGTGTAAAAATTATTAAATTAAGCCATTTTATTACTTACAACAGATTCCCCGCGCCATCCTGTCGATTTAACATCCCTACAATTATTTGTCTGTTAAGCTATTGCTTTAAAAGAAATCAAACACATTTTTAACAAAATATAGTCATTTATAACGACCGCAGTGGGGCCCGCACTTCATAGGACCCGCAATTGTATAGGACCCGCTCTAATTTAAAGTGTAAAAAATTATTAAATTAAGCCATTTTATTACTTACAACAGATTCCC
>JADKLZ010062481.1:0-13013 GCA_021533235.1 Biomphalaria straminea | reverse complement strand
CCAGGGCCGGCGACCGCAGTGGGGCCCGCATTTCATAGGACCCGCAATTTTATAGGACCCGCTCTAATTTAAAGTGTAAAAATTATTAAATTAAGCCATTTTATTACTTACAACAGATTCCCCGCGCCATCCTGTCGATTTAACATCCCTACAATTATTTGTCTGTTAAGCTATTGCTTTAAAAGAAATCAAACACATTTTTAACAAAATATAGTCATTTATAACGACCGCAGTGGGGCCCGCATTTCATAGGACCCGCAATTGTATAGGACCCGCTCTAATTTAAAGTGTAAAAAATTATTAAATTAAGCCATTTTATTACTTACAACAGATTCCCTGCGCCATCCTGTCGATTTAACATCCCTATAATTATTTGTCTGTTAAGCTATTGCTTTAAAAGAAATCAAACACATTTTTAACATTTTAAAATATAGTCATTTTGTCTCTCTAACCTTGCTAATGCTTTTTTTTTTCCACCACAATTGTTCACATATACTCGTATTAAAGGTCTTTTGCAAGTCAATGGATTTTTTTCTAAAGAATTATAGAGTATTTGCGCTCCAGAAAACTTTTCTCTTCGACTATTAAATACATAAATAATTCGAGTTTTAAATATGGTTCTAATTTTTCGCATTATATAAAATAAGTAAAGCGATTGTGTTAAAAAATGATTAATGGAGCTAAAAATAGACTTGTGTGTTGTTGCTCGTTTGACCTAGATACTTTTTTCTATTACTTTGAGGAATATTATATAGATATTGTCACAGCAACACTCAATGGCCTAAACCTAAAAAGTATTGTGCATTCTGTACAACTTTTTCAAGCAATTAAAGCTCTTGGCCTGTTTTTAAGTTGTGCTTGGTATAGGAAACTAAAATCTTAAAGATGTCCAAAAAAATATTATTAGATATTTTTTAAAAGGAACTAAAATGTATACAGTTTTATAATTTTTTTTTCAAAAGTACACAATCTTATCAAATTTAGTTGGTTTGAAAAATTATTTAAAAAATTCATTTGAATAAGGCTGAACACTATTCTATGGTGGTCACTAATCTTCAGCTCCTCGCTCATATTGGCCTTTATTAAAATAAAATCATTTTTACAACAAAAACAAATTGAGCACAATATTAAAAATAATTCTTTATTTGAAAAATTGTCAGAAAATACTATTCTATAGTGTTAGCTTCTAAAAAATGCATTTCTTATTATGCAGCTCAGTCCTCTTAGCAGATTGTTAAAAACATAGAAAACCTCTTTTGTAGTCGTGCTATCTAGTGATAGAAATATATATATATATAAAAAAAGATAGTGATATTTCAATATTTTATTTATTAGTTGCTATTAAATACATCTCATACATTTGTAATTTCTTCTAACAGGTGAACAAGGCCCTGGTTCACGTTCAGGTCCGTGTGGTTTGGCTGTTGGTGACCAAGTGAATGTAGATCTAGATCTGGAGATTGTCCAATCTTTACAACATGGACATGGTGGATGGACTGATGGAATGTTTGAAGTAGATCATTTCACACCTTTTATAATAAATGTTGTAACTAGTTTGAAATTAATGAAAGTTATCTCTATTAGGAAAATATACCCAATAAAAAATGTGATTACATTATTGCCTATTGCATGGATTCAAGATTGGTGGCTAATTACATCTAAAAAATAACTTGCAGATTAACACCAGTCCAACTGATTGTCAGTATTGGACTTTTTTTTTTTTTTTTTTTTTTTGCACTTGCGATAAATACACATTTTTGCCTATTAGACTATTTTGGCTTTTGAACAACTAAAATTTAATTAACAAGTAAATTAAAACAAAGACAGGAAGCTACATTTCTTAATTTATGGAACATGAGCTAATTATTGTACATTCACTTTTTGTAAAAACGTAAACAAAACAACTGTTATCAGAATAGAATCGTTATATTTTTAAAAGTCTAGTAGACTTAGAAATTCAGATATAAATTCTATAGATCTAAAAATACAAAGTTGGGCCACCAAATTATTGAGCATGACTTAATGATCACAAATGAGTCACACTGTGGCTGTGTACATTAGTTTCAGAATTTTAAAAGCATAGAACAATAAGTCTGATTAGTCACCCGAGCAAGAGGCACGGTGGCTGAGCGGTAAAGCGTTTGGCTTCTGAACCTGGGGTCCTGGGTTTGAATCCTGGTAAAGACTGGGATTTTTATTTTCAGGATCCTTGGGCGCATCTGAGTCCATCCAGCTCTAATGGGTACCTGACATTAAATTAAAGGTGGTTGATCATTGTGCTGGCCACAGAATCAGATGACCTTTACATCATCTGCCCTATAGACCACAAGGTCAGAAAGGGGAACTTTTTACTTTTAGTCACCCGACTGCTAGGAAAATTCTCAACAGACTCAAGAGAAAAGCTGAGGAGGTCTTTTCGTGCTTTAGAGCAGGTAGAAGCACTGACTTGGCATGATGGCAAGTTCAACATAGATAAAACCATTATTGATGTTATCAAAACGTTATATTAAAATGTGAATAGCTCAGTATTTCTGAACAACAAAATTGGAGAAAGTTTTATGACATAGGAGTGAGGCAAGGATGCATTCTCTCTCCAGCTCTTTTTAACTTATTTTTGGAGCATATTATGATGGAAACTCTAGAAGGATTTACTTTTATCTTGACCTTAAATGGGCAGTCTATTTCCAATCTCAGATTTGCAACACCATTGCAGACTCCTTGACCCACCAGGGCAGGCTAACACCACCTACTGAGTAGGCTTTGAGTTTTTGGGTTAGGGTTAGGGGTGCCCTGACCACACTTCCCAGTGGTGGAGGCTGTTCAGACCTGAGCAAGCTATTATAGCACAGTGCAAGACATGCCAGTGTCCTTTTGGTTCATATTTCTTACGGCTATGGCCAAACTTTGACTCACTGTACCCCATTGGGGGGAAGAAGAGGAAACCGTGTCTCATATTCTTTTTTTGATTGCTCTAGACTTGCTGATCTCCATCTTGACAGGTCTGGGAAACCTCACATTTTTACCTGCTGACTGGGAAAAGTGGAGGGATTTGGTTACATGAATAGTCAGCAACCCATTCACTATTAAATAATCCAATTTCAGATCTAGATCTAGTCTGGTTAGATCTACTCTGTCGACCAATAAATTTAAATATATTAGATCATTTATTAGATAATTTATTTGAACAGAGCTAACTAACTTTTAATATAGTTCTAATTAAATTTGATTTATAAGTGAAATACCAAGTAAATTTAATCGTAATGGATACTCAATACTGTAGATAGGAACTTGTTGGACTTTGCATACAAACTAATTTAGGGATAAACATGCTGGGTTATTAGAATAGACCTAAAGAAACCATTTTGTACTTTCTAGTAGAAGTCTAATATTTCTGCTCTTCTTGTCACTTGTCTCAACATTTCATGGGAACTAAATCTATTTTCCTTTGTTCCACTACTCTTTGGTGCCCAACATCATCCATTTTACCTTTTAAAAAACAAATGTAGTTATGATGGAATTTTAACTAGATCTATTGTGACCTGAAATAGTTTGTCTGTATCTCTATGATGAGTGAACAATTTATACTAATATAATGTGCATGTAAAATATATTGAACAGTGAAACTTACATTTATATTAGTAATAGCAATTTAAAAGCTGAGTATTTATATTTTTTTTTTGTTAGTATTGAAAGAAAATGCATAATAGATATATATATATATTATTTGTTATTACTGCAAAATAGTGGTAAATGTATTGGCTATGTCATGATGCCATAATTACCATCATGCTTGCAATCTATATTATATTTCTCAAAGTAAATAGGTCAGACGGGCAACAACATGTAAATAGGGAAGATCCCATGCTATTTTTAGCTCCATTAATAATTTTTGTAACGCATTCCCTTTACTTATTTTATAATGCGAAAAATTAGAACCATATTTAAAACTCGAATTATTTATGTATTTAATAGTCAAAGAGAAAGTTTTCTAGAGTGCAAATACTCTATCATTTTTTAGAAAAAAATCCATTGACTTGCAAAAGACCTTTAATACGAGTATTTGTGAACAATTGTGGTGGAAAAAAAAAAGCATTAGCAAGGTTAGAGAGACAAGTGGAGTTTTGTTCTTCCACTTTTTAAAAATTATATTTTATCTTTTCAGTCTGTAGTGTGCTATTGTGTTTGTAATTGAAGATTGTGTTCAACCATATGCCAAAGACTTATTTCCCTTACAGCTTGATGGTTAACAGCGTTATAAATGACTATATTTTGTTAAAAATGTGTTTGATTTCTTTTAAAGCAATAGCTTAACAGACAAATAATTATAGGGATGTTAAATCGACAGGATGGCGCGGGGAATCTGTTGTAAGTAATAAAATGGCTTAATTTAATAATTTTTACACTTTAAATTAGAGCGGGTCCTATAAAATTGCGGGTCCTATGAAATGCGGGCTCCACTGCGGTCGCCGGCCCTGGTAAATAGCGGCATATGCTATGCCGCCGGTCAACTAGTATATATTATTTGTTATTACTGCAAAATAGTGGTAAATGTATTGGCTATGTCATGAAGCCATAAGTTACCATCATGCTTGCAGGTTTTGGGGGTTGTCAACCCCCCTTGCACACAAAATGGGGCTCTGTTTCTTGCATCCTTGCTATTGTTAACAAATTGATCTTTTGTATCTCCAGTGTCTGGGCACCACAGGAACTGTTGTTGGTATCGATGAAGACCATGACATAGTTGTTTCCTATCCAAGTGGTAACAGGTAAAGGATGCATTCTCTCTCCAGCTCTTTTTTTTTTTTGTATTACCCTCTTTCTTTGCCATATAAAACATAATCTACTAGTTATTTATCATGAAAAATGTCAGCATTGCAACATGCTTGTCTTTCCTTTGCTGGTAGATAGTACAAGTTTTGCCATTAAATTTAAAATTTAGATTTAAAAACTCCTTTATCCCACTTTCGGTCAGAAAGTTACTAGGTCAGCTGTTTTCATCGAGAAGTACATAGAAGTCAAATTCATAAGCACTGGTTGTGAATGTGTATGTGTGTTTGTATGTGAATGTTGTTCGAATTTTTCACCAATATTGTTTTTCTACAGTAGTTACGCTGAGGTTGTCAATTGTAATCAAACTAAATTTCCATTAGATTGGATCAATAAAAATTATCTTATCTTAAATCTTTTCTGTTCTGACTACCTGATTGCTCCATTTGTTGTTCCGACTAGCAATACCTACAGTGCAACATGCATTTAAAATACCTTCAGTCTACATTCATATCTGTAGTATGTTGTATAAAGATCCACCAGTATATCCATAGGGGGCTCGGTGGCTGAGCAATTAAGCGCTTGGCTTATGAACCTGGAGCCTGGGGCTTAAATCTTGGTGAAGACTTGGATTTTGAACTTCAAGATTTTCAGGGTGCCCCTGACGCCGCGCAAGTTACTTTGCCTCACCGTGGCGCCGGCGTGGAAACGGCTCACTAGGGGAGGTGAGCTAGGCGAAAAAGTAACAAACAGGACCCCCGTGGGGGTGCCTATGGGAAAGACGAGAGTCTGCCCATTGCACTGAGCGGGGTTGTAAGAAAGCTCCCACGGACCGTCACCTAATCCATGCGCTGTTCCTCAAGGGGGAATCAATGGCGAATCCCGCACAGTTAGCTTGGTATAAGGAAGGAACATGGTGGTGGCCCCCGGTACTACTTGGCCTTCGGCCATGTCTTCTAGTCCATGTGTCGGAGTGTCACTAGTATTGGAAACAGCAAAGCCCTATAGACATTGACTCGGGTCCCTCTCAGACAGGCCTGTGGTCCGCAGGTTTGTTTTTTTTTTACTGCTTGATTTTCGGGCAGTGAGGTCAGACAGGTTTTTTTCAAACCTAGAGCTCGAAGAGCCTCCAGCTCAGCTCTTAGACTATCCAGCGGGTGCCCCTGAGTCCATCCAGCTCTAATGGGTACCTGACTTTAGTTGTGAAAGATATAGGCAGTTGGTTTTTGTGCTGGCCACATGACACCATGCTTCTTAACCGTTGGCCAAAGAAACAGATGATGCAGATGATGTTAACATCATCTGCCCTATAGCTGCAAGGTCTGAAAGGGGAACTTCACTTTAGTATGTCCATAATTTCATGTTTATGAGTAAAATAAAGTTTGTAAATCTTTGTATACCTGGCACATTTGCCATTCGCTTTTAAAAACTTGTTTAACCTGATGGTTGTATGTGCAAAAGTATGGTAGTCATAAAAGTTTCAAAATTACGTTTATTTATGTCAATAAAACAGTCAGGGTTATCTGGATTGTCCAGTCTAACATTAAACTTTTTTTTTTCTTTTTACACACACACATAAAGTGACCATATAATTCTGACTGTTCACACCCATGAAAAGATACTATTGTGTGCTGTCAAGTGTGGCATTTACACATGTATGGTTCAATTGATAATATTGTTTTTGTTTCCAGGTGGACCTTTAACCCAGCCGTGCTTACCAAGGTAAGCACAGCCAGTAGTTCTACATCTATAGCCAGTGACACAAGCTCTGCAGCTCAGTTTGCTGTTGGGGATCTCATACAGATTTGTAATGATGCAGAAAGAATTAAAGTCCTTCAACGTGGCCACGGGGAATGGGCTGAAGCAATGATGCCGGTGAGATTTGATCTATATGTTATACAAAGAAATGCAATAGAAAGATTTTAAATATGATTCTCATTGTTCAACCTCATTATAAAGCCAAGCAAAAATAGGGAAGGAGGTGTGGTGGATGTGATAAATCACTTGGCTTTTGAACTGAGGCAAATCAATAAAGGTTTTACAACTTTGATAGATGCAAGATTAATACAAAAAAAAAAAAGTTAAATTAAATTTGTAAAAAAAAAAAATGTTTTTCATGAAAAAAAACAACATTCTGTTAATTTTTTTTTATATTTACAATTACTTTTATTTACGAGCAGACTCTTGGTAAGATTGGTCGAGTTCAACAAATCTATCATGACAATGATCTGAAAGTAGAGGTTTGTGGGACATCATGGACATACAACCCCTTAGCTGTTACTAAAGTAGCCTCAGCTGATGGTGCTGCAATAGGATGCTCTTCAGGAGGTAGATGCTGAATAATCATACATTCCCATTTTTAGTGTTTCAAGCAAATAAAAGTTAAACTTCTTGGTCATTTTAAAAGAAATAATATTTACATTTTTTGTTTCATTTTTATTATTCCTCCTTGCTTTACTATTTACATCATTTTCTTTTCTTTTTGTTTGTTTAGAACGTTTAAGTGCTCTTTTAAAGAAACTGTTTGAGACCCATGTTTCTGGTGATGTGAATGAAGAACTGGTGAAAGCCTCAGCCAATGGAGATAGTGTAAAAGTGGATGAGATTTTACAAAGACCAGAATCTGATGTAAGCCAAAACTAAAATAATACACAGTGTTCATAAAAAAAAAATATCTAATATATAAAAGGAAAACAAAGGTGTATGTATGTATGTATGTATGTCCCCGTATACTGCGTATAGCAATCAAAACGGTTACACTGATCCTGATAAAACTTGGCAGAAATGTTCCTTGGGTACTAACTTAGACCTAAATGTATGTATTGTAGCCCTAAAACAAACTTGACCAACTCTATTACAGCTATAGATCTAGGCTTTGTTTAGAATGTCAACATGAGAAAAGATCGAAAGGATCTAGATCTAATTTTAAGAAATACACTTTGCACTTATTGATTTTTACTTTGACGCATGAAAATACAAAATATAGTCTAATGATTTTATTATTTAACAAAATTAAGGTTCGAATTTGTGTTTCAAAAGGATTTTTACATGTATATATTTTATATATTGTATATATTACATATATATACATTTTGTATATGCGAATATAAATATCCTTTTGAACATACTTTCATTAGACATTACCGAAATGTTACACATCTCTCTATTCCTAGATCTAGATCTAGGTCAATCTAGGTCTAAAACTGTATATCAACTCCAAGATGATAGAACTTCTCTTCGCAAAGATAGTTTTAAGCTTTAACACATAAACATACTAATTATAGTCCATTCATTTCATATTTTAATCAAATTAACATTGAATTTTGTTTTCTAAAGCATTTTTTACATGAATGCAACTATTACCTAATATCGCGTAAATTAAGGTCAAGTTTCTATTTATAGCTCCATTCTTGATTTCTTTTTTAACGTGAATTCACGCATTCGCTTTACTTTAAACATTATTATTTTCTTTAATTGTTTCTAATGCACAATATCACTGACTACATCAGCAATACGCAAATTAAGACCCGCGGGCAGCGGGTAATATCTGTCTAGTGTATTATAAACTATATAATTATGTAACAATAAAATCAATTTTTAGTGAATGTTTGTACTTAAACCATATAACTGTTACAATATTTATACTATATTACATCAAGAAAGGTTCTATTGTAGACTCCAATTGCACACATTTCCAACTGGTTGAGTTTTCTGTCACACTAATTTTTTTTTACTTTCTAAAATTTAATGGTCTTTTCAATTGAACCTAAACCTGAACAAATGCCAAACTTTAAAGAATCGTTAACAAATTACCATAGTAATAAAATCAACCAGCTAAATATTCTGTCATGATTACTTCATTCAGTTTAAAGTGCAACAATAACTTTTATTTTAACAGTAAGCTCTAGTCACTAACTCAGCTTCATTCATTTGGTTTTGCTTTTATGTAATATATAAAAAATATTTTACTGCCAGTTTTGGTGGTTATCAGTTGAAAGCTTTTGAAAAAATTATACTGTGTCAACCCAATGAGAATAACCCTGTGTCAATTTAATGAAAATAACTCCTGTCAATTCAAGTTTTGTATTTCAACCTTTGAATGTTCTTCTACAGGTGAATGGTGTGTTTGCTGGTCACACTGCTCTCCAGGCGGCGTCACAAAATGGTCATATTGAAGTCATTAAAGTTTTAATCAAGCATGATGTGAACATGGAAGTTGAGGTACATTATATAGTACTTGCTATTCTTTGGTATACTTAATACAGGTGCTTTTCTTTGGGACATCCATGCATTGTTTCAGCCAATTAAATCTTTCTCTCCTAATTGATGATGCCAACCTTGATTTAATCCACATTAAACTAAATTAATTTTGGATTTATGAACTTTAATTTGTGGTGTGTAAAAAGAGCATGCATTCTCCTATAAATTAATATATAACATTTTCTGATAACAAACAAAATGTTATTTAAGTTTAATCATAACTTGATAGTGAAAAACAAATGAGCTAAATGAATCATACAATCAAATCAAGGAAAATAATTACGGAGAGAAAGAGTTAAAGCAGAAATGTAATGAGACATTGGAAGATCCAAATCATCCTTTTGACTTTTGAAGAACATAATATCACTATATATAGGAGAGTTTCAACATCTATTTTCACAAACTATTTTTTTTTTCTGCACCACAAACATAAAGATCACTTATTTTAAGAATGTTTCCATGTTGAATGCTTATGATTAATTATAGCCTATTATATAAACATCTAATGCATATAATCTACATTTTTATTCACAATGTTTTCTACATTTGTTTGAAAAGGATAAAGATGGCGACAGAGCTGTTCATCATGCTGCATTTGGTGATGAACCAGCAGTGATAGAACTACTTCACAGAGGAGGTGCTGACCTAAATGCTCGAAATAAACGTAGACAGACTCCACTCCATATTGGGGTCAATAAAGGTCACATTGGTGTGGTGAGATCTCTCTTGGATCTTGGAAGTCATCCCAGTTTACAAGTAAGTCAGAATTTAGTAATTGGTATCTGCAATGGTTACTAATAATAAGTTATTCAAAAAAGCTTATTTCCCTATCATTTTTAATTTCTTTTTAATATAAGCGGTTGACAAATTTGAATTGAGAAACCAAGGAAAAGTTATATTGTGTTTGAAGAACTAACATTTTGTTTTTGTATGGGGGGGTATAAGTGCTACTAGAATAAAAAGGCCCAAAATGTGAGTGTGTACATGTCGTTAAAATGAGGCCCTTTTAAAAAAAAAAAAAATGAAAAAGAAAGGAGGTGCTCAGGAAAGAGAGAGAGCTTGATGTGGAATTTCATTGTAAGAGAAGTATTCTTTGTCTAAAATATAAAACAAAAAGAAAAGGGGTGTTCTGGCCATAATAACTCTTATATAAAGCCTAGGAACAAATCCAGCCATAACAAACTCTAAAAGGTCTTGGAACAAATCAACAGGTGTGCATAAAGCTAGTACAGATTTAAATATGTTTAACAAATCTTGATACAATTTGTTCCAATAGTCTTTAGACTAGGAACTTTATTTTATCTAGTTAAAGTGAAAGCTGTTACAAATATTTGTAAACAATCTAATCAAAAGTACTTGACAGATGTTAATGTCATGAATAACATCTTCAGAATATAAAAGTATTGAAAACTTATGATGTGATCAATCATTATTGAAAACATGATGGAATCAATAATTATGCAACTAGGAAATTCCAGTTTGCTTGATGTGACTCTTTTTTTTTTAGGGTATTAGCTTTTCAGCATAAATTTCGTAAATGGTATCTTTTATGAAAAAGCTTTAAAATATTAATATGTTTTTGGTCTACCAGTTTTATAAAAATAAAACTATTTATTTGATTGATTTAGTAGACAAGGGCACATATTTATGCAATTGTTTTTGCAATGTTTATATTTATGGAAATCTTTTGTTTCTAGTAATCCCATCAATGTGATTGGGATATAGAACTAGACAGATTTGAAAAGAATTATTTTTTTTTAAGTTTATAATATGATTATTTCCAACATCTAAAATACATTTAGGAAAGATGCATTCACCATTGAAATAGAGACAAATCACCATTGAAATAGAGACAAATGGCCTTCACATTAAAATAAAATAGTAATTTTTAATAGCACATCACCTCCTGTATATATTAAATCATGGAGAGGACTACAGCTTTTTTGATACAATTACAACTGTCAAAAAAAGTAAAATAATTACTATTTACAATTACAGGAATAAATGTACAAAATAATGCAATTATTTTCACTAATCTTTCAGGACTCAGAAGGTGACACAGCTCTTCATGATGCCATAAGCAAGAAAAGAGATGACATGATATCTCTGTTGCTAGAGCATGCAGCAGACATCACTATCACCAACAACAATGGTTTTAATGCCCTCCATCATGCTGCCCTTAGAGGGAACCCTAGGTGAGTACATATATTCACTTAACTCCATCACCTCTCAACTTGCATGGGAATGTTTGCATCTGGGTGATGTAGTCACCTCTCAACTAGTCAGGGAATCTCTTTGTTTATCTGTTTGATGTAGTCACCTCTCAACTAGTCAGGGAATCTCTTTGTTTATTTGGGTGATGTAGTCACCTCTCAACTAGTCAGAGAATCTCTTTGTTTATCTGGGTGATGTAGTCACCTCTCAACTAGTCAGGGAATATCTTTGTTTATCTGGGTGATGTAGTCACCTCTCAACTAGTCAGGGAATCTCTTTTTTTATCTGGGTGATGTAGTCACCTCTAACTGGAATCTCCTTATTAAACATGATGGTGGTTTGACTAAAAGTACTAAATATGTAAAAAATCAATAAATGACATAGGAGATAGATTTTTAAAAAAATTGGCATTTTAGAGTAGACTATAAAGTACTAAATATGTCAAAATCAATAAATGACATAGGAAATTTTAGAGTAGACTGTTGTCTTTCTCCATAGTTACTATCATTTTTTATGTTACCTTGTAAGCATGTTGAATGTTACAATATTTTGTTTTGGCTCCACATTATTCTCATTTTTGAAAGGGACACATAAGGAGACTATTTTTTTGTTTCATTTTCTTAGATACATTTCCAGACTTCATGGTACTCAGCATCTTATCTCTGTTCTCACAGTGATTCTTTGCTCATATGTTCTAGCACATCTTTTGTTACTTTTGATGCATAGACATATTTCTGGTGGGCAGTCTGTGGATCATATGCCTATAATGTGACTTGCAATTTGTAAACATACTTCTTTATCTGCAATGGTTCTAATCTATCAGTTACTTCTGTTAGTTATTTTTTGATAAATGAATAGATGGCATTGTTTCAACATTTTTTTGTCTGCAACTATTGTTCTAACACTTTCAAGCGTCAACTGCTACATACTAATGTAATTCTCAAACTCCTAGTTGCAGTGTCTCATAGGAAAGAATGGCTATGTTTTTATCAACTACATATTATTCTCAACTCCTCTATTGAATAGAACTGTGAGAACTAATCTTGTTTGCACCTGAATCTCTCTGCCCTTATTCTATTCCATCTTGCTTGTCTGGAAACCAATTCTTCTATTTTCTCTTTCTGCCTTGTAAGTCAGCTCTATGCTAAGAAATTCTCTGCCCTCTGAATTCCCTATATGCTGATACTAATGCAGGCTGTCTTCATCTTTCTTTCTTTTTTTTTTTTACTAATGGTGATGTATGGTCAGTAAGCTTAACATTCAAGAAAATATTCTGTGAGACCATTTAAGGTTTAATGTTAAGTTCTATTTAAGGACATGTGACTTTTTTTTGTAGATCCAGATTGTTCATGACTTAATTATAGCCAGTAGTTTTCCTAATGATCAAATGTATGGTTTGGGTTGTCTTTCAAGTCCAGGATCTGTATACTTCATTTCTCAATTGCTTTTTTGAAAAGAATATAAAAATATCTCTACAACACAAACTTTGACATTACAATGCAATCAATTGTATCTCTTGTGTTTTTGTGTGTTCGTTCCATTTTTTATTCACTGTGCATGCCTTTATGTAGACTGTCTGTGATATATTTACTCTCTTTAAGTCACATTTACATTAAACATTGATATTGATTGCACATTTGTAGCACTATATCTTTGTATACTTGTAGGTCTTTTAGATACTCATCTAAAGAGCATTGACTTGCACATGGTCTGAATACACATGCTCTCTCAGAGAACAATTCAAATCATTTATTTACATTCATTAGTACATT
>JADKLZ010062480.1:0-12698 GCA_021533235.1 Biomphalaria straminea | reverse complement strand
CTAGTGAGGTACAATCCTAATCTTTTCTGATTGTTAAAGAATAGTCATAATATTGAGAACATACATCTTAGAAATATGAAGAAATAGTGCACTATGCTGTTCGCAAGGGAAACCGTTGTAAGGGCTATTTTTTTTTAAATTTCCTAGCCCGTCTACTTCATTATATTTATTAATCGAAATTGTTGGAAAAAGGAACCAATCTATGAGCAGTAGCGTCGCTGGAGGGGGGTGCAGTCGCATCGGGTGAAATCATTTTGGGGATGACAACCAAGTTGAATAAATTATATCTTGGTAAAAACTGACACATCGGAAAAGATAATTATATTAAAATCTCTAGATATATGCACAAACATGCCTGAACAAGTATAGATGGTAGTGTAAGTTTAATTGAAACAGCACAAAGTTATACCATTTCTGTCTTAAAGTATAGCAAAGGAAACCCGTTCAGGTGATGTTAAATCTGTTTCTAATTTTAATTAAATATCATTTTAATTTTGCAATAACGTTTGAATAAATGCCATAAACAGTGGGATGTAATAATAGACTTGACACTCATTAAACATTTGAGTAAAAAACAATTATAGTAGGTAATCAGCTCACTGTATTTGTTCAACAAAAAGAACTAACAAGCAATAGATAGTCTATATTGGAACATATTTGAAGAAAGTTGATGGGAAGGAATGACACCCTGAGCTACCACACCAGGTGCCACCGACACTGTCAGGAACGTTTCCATTCTGTTTGTGATCAGTAAAGACGAAGAGTTGTCCTGTTTGCTTCTACGTGAAAAAAAAAAAACGTCAAATGATTTTTTTACAATTTTATTAATATAAACAATCAAAACAAGACTATGGCTTAAATATTCCTAGTCCATTTGTGACTTCGTTGGGTACCGCCTCTGAGTTTGTGTGATAACACAAACTCTCTTTGTAATCTTTTTTTTTAAATTTTGTGTTAATTGTTTAAAAAAGATTACACAGTAATAGAAGTCATTAACTTACTCGATCTTTCTGGTGACTAGCTTGGTACCGTCATAGCTATAAACTAGAGTATAAAGTTTTGGGTCAAATGAACTTTAAAATATAATATCTTACAAGGTGAATCGTCCTTTGGAAGATTTAGGCCTAAATGTATAAAAGACTTCCTCGTAGTATGGTATGCAATCGGGACTGTCATTGCGATGGTCCCGAGTTCAAACCCTTCCGAATGTTACCCCCTGCCATCGTGCAGGACGTTTCAACTAGGACATTAAAAGTCTACCTTTGTGAACAAACGTCCGGTAGAAAATAAGACGACTTATTGATGCCAACAGATAACAGAGACAATGAAGTTAAGAAAGAGTCAGCACTGGTGTCTCAGCGGACTCCCACACAAAGTGGCGGAATAGAGCGCTAACTCTTGTTTCATGTCAATTTACTGACACTGTCAAAGGTCAGGACATGACCATAAGTCCTGTATCTCTGTTAGCTAACTTTAGGGTCACGTGACCAGAAGTCCTTCGTGTCTATTCAATAACTTAAGGACAAATGATACACTTGGTAAGCACTAATGTCTGTGAAGTCAAAAATAACTAACTAGACGTGTCATTTCACGCGTAGGTGAACGTCAGTTATGAGGTCGTCTAATTACTAAATTGGTCACGCTTGAGCTACTTGAGGTCAAGGACTTGGCGGCACATCCACAAACGCAAGGCACCCTAATGATGTTGCTCTTCTTCGATGAAAGGTTATAAACAAAGAGGACATCAAATTCAAGGGCGGATCCAGAAATTTTGAGAAAGGGTGGCTCCTTTTTCTTCCCTCCCCCGTCCCACCCTGGACACTGTACGTATTATACGTTTAAAAGGATGGGGGGTGATGTTGTGGAAACGTTAAAGCATGTAAAGTCCCCTCCCCTGCAGGGTAGAATCTCTTAACGTACCTCACTTCCTCTACCCTGCAGGGTAGAATCTCATAACGTACCTCACTTCCTTAGACACAATTCGTTGATTCTTTTTCTTTTACCTGCTGCATTTGTTAGATTGAAAAAGGGTTGGTGGCGATACTATGTCAGAATCATATACATTTTACTTTGATTATTTTATTTGAAATCAAGTTTATTCTTTTCTAAATTACATCCGTTTCAACACCCCTCCCTTCCTCTGCACCTGTCTTCCCGCAGACGAAGACACTAATTTAGCCAGACTTCTGTTAGCTTTATAATCAAGACTAAATCTACACAAAGAACAGTTTTAAAGCATATCAAAATAAGAACTGTTTTCAATGTCGAAGAGTGAAGTAGTTCACATGACAGCCATTATGACCTGCATATTTTGCTAAGTTTTATGCAATCAAAGGTGCTGTCCGAGGGAGATCAACTTTAGTTGACCTGTCGGGTGACCTCGGCTAGGTCCTTCTTGGAGCTTCTCAACCTTCGGACGAGCTCTCTAGCAGTTTCTTTCAGCGGCCATCAGTTACCAGCTGCTTTCCTCTATGACAGAGACGCCTGATTTGATCTTTATGGCGCTTCCAGGGAGACATTTCTGTCACGCCATCCTCCTTAAAGCTCTCAAAAAAAAAAATTGACTTTAGCACATGGTATTCTTATCTTCTTATCTTATACAAAACAGATGTTACTTCAAAAAAAAAAGATGATTACGTCCTACACGTCCTGCATATTAACCAATGACTTAAATTCTGCCAAGTCACTGGTTTTCCTTGCAGGCTCAGGCAACTCATTCCATGCTCCAATAGCACTAGGGAAGAAGGAGCATTCTCATCGCCCATATGGGATAGAAGTCTGACCCAGAGCAGCTAATAAGTCTTTAGATTTAGACTTAGAAGTTAATGCACACAATGTTCCTGTGCATTCATGTATTCAACTCTTGAATGAAAGCGGAAATACCCGAAGACATACAGTCGGTTCATGATAAATATTTTCTGATTTTCTAGCCAAATTTAAATTTATTTCTTTTTATACTTTCAAAAATTTTGACAGTTAAACTAGAGTTTTCCCGAGTGTATCCAATGGGCTAGTAATTCTTTTCTCAACGATATAGGCCTACATTAACTGTCTAATTTTTCAGGAAAATCGTAGGGCCGATCCGCATCTGACTGTAAATAGGATGACTCGGGGTATGTAAGGTTACTAGTTTGCTGACTACCATTAGCCTATTTAATCAGCGATTTTGAAGAATAGTGAAATAAATTTACCTTTCCTATTCATCGATAACTGTTTCTCACCAGCATTTAAAATTTTTACATTGCAAGCAAAGGAAGTTGCAAGTAACCAAGGACAGATTACTCTTAATTGACATTTGTATCTAGTGCTCTTGTGGTTTAGAAATAAAAGAAATACGTAAAAAAAAAGATCGAACACTAACGCCACAGGGTGAAACTGAAAGATGGATGTGTGACTGTGTCATCGGATTCATCCTTAGACGGATCATCACTTACACTGCTATACACACAACAGAATATCCTAACATTCCGTTTGTCAAAAACAACGCTTTTTTCTAGACGAAATTTTGATCTCATCTGTCACGTGACCTGATTGAAGCTCATTATTTCAAGCTATATTACCTACTTACAGTAAAATACCAAAAGCGACTGTTTACAATGGTCCCTACTTTTTGTTGACATCTGTGAGTTTTTTTGGATAGGTCTATCTATTTCATCTGATTGAAGTTATTAAATAGAAAGATATTCACCTTTTATATCTTGACATTTTGCCTGCTGTAGAGAGAGTTTTGCCTGTGATAAAGTGTTTGAAATCACTAAAGCAGGCATGTCAAACACGGTGTTCGGGGGCCGCATGCGGCCCGCGACCACCTTGCATGCGGCCCGCGTGGCCACCTAAAAATATTTTCGAAATGTTAAACTATTACGCTGGAAAATAAGAGATGACAAGCTACTTCAATTAGTAAGTATTATTTGTTAAACTGAACAACGACAGTGAGTCTGCAATGAAAGCCATCTACATTTTATCAAACTTAATTGCAAGCCATAGCAAATCATTTATGGAATGTGATTTTATGAAATAGTGTGTCGTTAAAGCCGAAGTAATTTGTTCAGAAAAGGTAAAAACATAAAAAAAATAGCGTTAACTATGAACACTGTGGCAGATAGAATAAATGACATGTCAGTCAGCTTTCGTGATTAATTAAAGAACAAAATAGTTGATATTGAATTATTTTCATTGGCTATCGATGAGTCAACTGATGTAACGGGTGTATCACAGTTGGCTATATTCATAAGGACCCTTGACAGGAATTTTGAGATACACGAGGAACTACTTGAGCTATGTTCTATGCTTGACACCACCAAAAGCGAGGATGTTTTTGAGAACAGAAGGTGATATTGCAGTACATTTTTTCTTTGGTAAAGCTAGCTAGTCTAATAACGGATGTCGCACCAAACATGAAATGAAATGGTTTTGATGCAAAGCTACTTGAAAAAAATAAGAGAGACTGATGCTAATTTTGAATTTTCTCATACTCAGTGGATCATTCACCAAGAAACATTTTGCGTACACAACAATTACAGTTGCAACATGTCATAAGACCAGTCTCCAGTCGCTCTCAATTTTATTGGTGCTGGTGATGTTTTAAATCACCAATTTTCAATGTTTCTGGGTGACATTGGACACATTGTGTTCCCTACTACACTGCTGGATCTCCTGGAAGTATTGAAGAGATTTGTTGCACTGCATGAGGAAATTGTATTGTTTATGAATATGAAAGGTGAACCTGTTGAATACGTTCAATTTGAAGAATGGGTTTAGGATTTGGCATTTACAGTTGATCTCACTGATCACCTGCAAGATTTAAATTTGAAACTTCAAGTAAAGACAAAATTGTCACAACTGGGTGTGAAATGCTTTCAAGCCAAATTACGTCTGTGGGTAAACCAAATATGAAGAGACAATCTTGATCACTTCTCGACGTGTCAGGAAATTAAAAAAAACGGCTACAACATTTGGTAAATATGTCTTACACCTGTAATCGTCATTACATGCTTTCAATGGCTATTTTCGTGACTTTCGTTTCATATGAGTATGTTTGTATCTCCATTTTCATTTGCACATGAAAATGCTGCTGGTAATGTACATCTAGAACTGTTAGAATAGCTGTCAGATTCTTTGTTGAAATCGAAGTATGTATTATTGGCTGGCGGAAATTTGCTATGTTTGCAAGCGCTTATCTTTATGAACAGTTCTTTTGCATACTGAAACCTACACAAACAGATCACCGTTCGAGATTATCTGATCAAAATTTGTGATGTCATTAATAAACTTGTATCCTAGAAAAGATGTCAAACATTAGGACAAAATGTAATGCGTAATCATAGTAATTTTTAATTGCCTAATAGTACTACACATTTAGCTAACTAAGGGACAGGTATGCCATTAATTATTGCATTCTATTGTATCATTTCTAATTTTTATAAAACTAGTAGGTTGTTTTGCAACAGATTTTTTTGCTGCGGCCCCTCAGGTCATAGTAAGTTTTGTATGCGGCCCGTACACCTTAATGAGTTTGACATGCCTGCACTAAAGGATGCCTGTTATCAGGGCTGGATTAAAGGGAAGGGCAGGCGGGGCTGTAGGGGGCCTCCAAAAAAGAGATAAAAATTTATCCAAATCTCGACGGGTGAGAAACTTTTTTTTCCCCATTTTTTTTTTCGCATTTTTACGGCTGGCAACAATGTCGTGTTTAAGTAGAGTACATTTGTAGAATGCTCGGAATAAGTAAATAAGTCTACCAAAAAAAGGTGCACAACGCCCAGCCTTTACTTTTCCCCAACAAATTTCAGGTACCCATTAGAGCTGACTGCAGAGCTAGAGAGGAGGATCCTAGCAATGGAATTGAGATGCTACAGAAGGATCCTAGGCATCACATTTAAAGAAACGCATCACAAATCAAGAGATTAGAGACAGGGTTACTGCAGCGATCGGACCCCATGATGACCTGCTAACTACTGTGAAGAAACGAAAGCTTAAAATGAATGGCCATGTAACAAGTTCGCAAAGACCTTCCTCCAGGGAACAGTACCAGGAAAAAGAAGAAGAGGCAGACAGAGAAAGCGGTGGGAAGACAACATCAAAGAATGGACAGGCCTACCATTGAACGAGGTTTTAATCAGGGCAAAGGATAGAGAGGAATGGAGAAAGATGGTCTATAAGTCTTGCTTGGTTCCCCAACGGTCCACCAGACTAAGGGATAGGTAACAGGTAACAGGTAGAGCTGGGTGGACTCAGAGACGCCCAAGGATCCCGAAATAAAAATCCCAGTCTTCACCAGGATTCGAACCCGAGACCCCAGGTTCAGAAGCCAAGTGCTTTACCACTCAGCCACCGCGCCTCCACCAAGGGATTTACCCTCCACAAACTCAGAAATATTCACATTTTAAAACTGATTTTTATTTTTTTTAAAGGAAAGTGAGATTAAATTTACTAGAACTCTATTCTTTCGTTTAAAATGTAGCTTGCTTTTGGATATAAGTATTTTCCTTCATAAGTGGATCGTTATTAAAGCTTTCGAAAAAAATGTAGGGACCCCCACAAAACATTAACAGAACCACTGCAAATGACATTCATTGACTGATGCTGCTAAAAATAACCTTAGTCCTTGAATTTAGGGCGTCGTCCTGAGACAAAAGGTTAAAATTAGTACTACCAAGGTTAGGTCACGGGGGAAAGCGGTTAATTTCTGGTGGTCACGCAATTGTAAAACTGAGCCCCACTATAGGTATTATTTCTTTAACATAAGGGTATTTTGAAGAAAAAAAAAAGAATCACACATAGCCGGACCATTCCTCTAAACTCTAAGCTCTAAGGAGTGACGCAAGGATTCTGAGGCGAAAAAATTCATCGCTTTGTGTGTGTGTGTGTTTTTTTTTTGTATGTGTGTTAGGACTCGAAGACAAGCCTATTATTATTATTATTATTATTATTATTATAAAAAGGTTACGCTTTCTGTAAATTTTCATGTAGAAACCCCGATTATAATCGTCATAATTATCATCTACAGACTCCATTTGATATTAGAGGCTCAACTCCTCTCTTTGGAAACCTTTGAACAGAAAATTCTGCTGTTGTGCGAATGCAAGAATATAAGAAACGGTTTCATCTTCCTCCCCCAATGGAGACACCGTGAGATTGGCCTGAACTGTGCGAAATATGAACCAATAGGACAGTGGCCCAACCTGCACTGGGCTACAATAGCTTGTTTAGGCCTGGGCAACATCCACTAAGGGGAGGGGGCGCGGACACGGCGCCTTGTGTGCTCCAAGACTTCGCGAGATTTTTGGGACTTGTCCCAGCACTCAAACCAGTTTTCTATTTCTATCGTTTTGATTTTCCCCCAGAGCATGACGGGAACTCACAGGCTGCTTTGTAAGTTGTGTTAGCCCTCACTGGTGGGCCTTGAGTCTGGTTTGGTGTTGCCAGTCACATATCTGTGACTTGGTACTCAATGCGTTGTTAACAGTATGCCATGGCGATAGCCTTTGGGGGCACGATGGTAGTGGACATTGGGGGGGGGGGGTATGGGTTTGGAAAGGTTTCGAGTCAGCATGCTGGCATTAGGGTCTGCTAGATTTTTACGAACGTCTGGGGCCATGGGAAGGGGCTGGTTGAAGCCTGTTAGTGGTGAGGCAAGATTTTGTGACAAGTCTGGTGGCAAGAAACCGCATCTGGCATGTCCATACATCCATTGATTTTCTAGCTGTCCGATAATTATAGTCTTATTATAGTTTTAAGCAGTAGCTGAGACACCCATGAGACTATTAATTTTATTTGACTTGCAGCATTTAATTGTTATATGTGATTTTTTTTTAATTCTAATAAAATATTTTTGTATTCAGTACTGAAGAGATTACGTTGCCAATACATTGCCGAGCACATATGACACTGACGTATGTTCAACCGTTCACGTTAAAATTGTTCATAAACTGACCAAACTTGACCGTCACTGGGTTGTTCATTGTCCTTTGTTGTAGTTATTGGGATCCTTTCGGAGAGACCTGTCAATATTTCCTATGGAAGCCCAAATATTCCAATAAATATAATTGTTTATTCAGTACTGCTCTTTAGAGTCCGCGTACAACCCACAAGGGCTTACTTCTCACTCGAAATATTTTTTTATTCAGTACGGAAGAGTTGACATTTCCAATAAATAAAACATAATCACATAAGACACTAACATATGTTTACGGTTTACGTTAAAATTGTTCAAAAACTGTCCAAACTTGACCGTCACTGGGGGTTGTCAATTGGTGTGTCTTTGCTCTTATTCTAGGTTGGTTATCCTTTGTTTGCTGATATGCTAAATCCTTGTAACATTTTTCTGTCTCGGATGGTATCAATAGTTATGTGGTATATCTTTGCTTTTAAATTAAAATTTTATTGTTATTATTATTGTAATTTTGTAAAGTAGGAGTTTGACCCATTGGAGGTGTTACATAAAAAGTTGGAGAGGCCTGTGGAGCTTTATTTATACTGAGGACTATTTAAAAAAAAAAGAAAACTTGATACAAATTACTCACAGATATTATTTTGTATCTTTTCAGTCTGTGGGTGATTCTAACAAAACTCCAGGACCTCTCGGTGTCAACTGGTGAAGATTAGTTGTCCCGGGACTTCATTGGGGAAAAAATTATCGCCAGACCAGACAATCTGTAAAGAATAACCAATCATAGATAATATGTGGCCCTCTAAACTCACTGTAGTGCTACTTGGCATCAGCCTTGTGGTTGATAAGTTAACATCAAGAACTTGTACCGGTCTGTCCGCTTGTGGAGTTCCGCAACGTGATATCCAGGAACATTGTTGATTAGCCCAGATTTTCAGCTTTAAGTGTTGGACATAAAAACATTAGATCAATGGGACTGCAAGCTGATCTGTCATGTATGTGTCCCAGAACTGTTGGACTTTACTAGTACACAAGGACCTTGACGTACAACATTCCGAAGATCATGCATTTCTAGTGAGATATAAGCTCTTGTGGGCTGCATGCGGACTCTAAAGTATCAAGGGCAGTACTGAATAAACATGTATATGTTATGGAACCATTGGGCGTCCATAGCAATTAATATATTTTGAATGCACCAAACGGTCTACATAAAAATAGTTAAATTGTCTTCATTTATCAATGCATATTTATATTGACTAATAGTGGTGCAGTCGTTTTCGCATATTTTGAAGCTCGAATACGAGTAATATATCCATTTTAAACATTTAAAGTAGCCGACATTAACATAGCAATGAAAAGGGGGAGGGGGGTTTGGTATAAATAAATTATTCAATCGATTTCAACTTTTTTTTTTTTGGGGAGGGGGGTATTAGGATTGCTTTTTTTTTTCTTCCCGTGTAGATAGCTACTCATTTTCTGCGCTTGTGGAAACGTTCATTCGAAGAAAGGATCCGAGAGGCGAACATGGAATAACCCTCCCATGAGCTTCCACAATACTTTGTACATTGCCGAGTAAGTCTCAGCGCTCTGAGGCACCGTGTTGAGAACACTATTCTTTGACAGCACGCACAAGGAAAGCAGCCGTTTGTTGTCTCCGTATATAGCTAACTCACCATGCTTACCAGTCTCTACCCTGTTTAACTGCCACAATTCGTCCGATTTAGAGTGTCCTTTCAAGTTTTTCCATATCTGTGCTTCCGTTTTCCCAATTTCGGTGCCACCTCTCTCTCATTCAGCAATTGCCCGAGCCTGCTCAAACGTCTGTGGCTCTTCCAGTGGGTCCAATTTGGTGCAGAGCTAGGCTAGTAAGTCAGCCCTCTCGTTTCCTTCCATACCGACATGCCCCTGTATGTCTCTCACCAGTTGAGGAGTCCCATTGGGATGTAAGCTTCACAATTAATGTTGGATTGACACTAGTATGGACTTATAGTTCGTTTTCTTTAGTTATAGTTTTTTATGTTTAGCCCCCATCAGTGGCCTAGCTAGGAATTTGGGGGCCCGAGGAGCTTGACTTGTTAGGGGCCCCTGCATTTTACATTCTAAATCATGACACGTGATTATGGAGTCATATTTAATGTAAATACAAATTTCGGACTCTCATTTGGCGCCCCCATCAAGTTGGGGCGCGGGCGGATTTTCAAATTTGGAGACCCCTCTTCAACCTAGCTAGGCCGCTGGCGCCCATATTGTAAGACACATCTCCTCATGGATATTATGATTCATGCTTATGAGTATTATTGCTTTGTCTGCACGAGATGCGGAAGAATATGTAGGTCGCAACTTGGTTTGCGTAGTTATGTGGAGTTGTGGAAAACTAAACTCACCCGCAATCATCGGAATCGAATACATTGTCATTTTTTATTTTTATTATTTCTTTATTAAAAACGAGTTGACCGCAACCTTAGAAGATCCCGATCCCCAGATCTTAATGTAAGATTACAAACAGTATTTTTATAGCTGGGTAGCCACGCATAGGAGGCGCGTTGGCTGAGTTGTAAGCGCTTGGTATCCGAACCGTGGGTCCTGGGTTCAAATCCTGGTGAAGACGGAGATTTTAAACTTCGGGATCTTTGGGCACCCTAACCCTGTCTCTAATCTTTGAATGTGATCCCTAGGATCCTTTTGTAGCATCTCATTTCCATTGCTAGGATCCTCCTCTCTAGCTCTGCAGTCAGCGTCCAAGACTTGCAAGCATATAAAAATGTGGCCATGACCAGGGAGCGGATCAGTCTGATTTTGGTGCCGAGGGGCCATTGTCTTTCCAAATTATCTTAAGTTTTCAAAGGGCTGCTGTGGACTGGGCTATTCGGGCCAATAGTTTGGGTTTTGTTCCCTCTATAGACAGGCATAGAACTGCAGTGTGCCTTAGCTTCAGTCTTATCGTTCGTGTTGCATAAGAATGTTCTTTCTTTTATGTCAATTCTTTAGTTTTGAAATCGTACAAGAACCTTTCCATAGTTCAATGTCATGGCTCCCTGGACTTGACTGTCGTTTGGACTTATCGATGGTCCCGGGTTCAAACCCCGCCTGCTCCCATCCCCCGTCGTTCAGTGGGAGGTTTGGACTAGGAAGTAAATTATATTCAACTCTTAAGGAACATCCGAAACATGTAAAACATTTTACAACAAAAAACTTTTGACAAGTCAGCAACTTATATCCAGGCCACGTGACGTCTAGTTATTTAACTCTTTCTCTCCTAACTGACGATACCAACGTTGATTCCACCGGAATGTGGTAAATAATTACAGAGAGAAAGAGTTAAGGGGAGGTTTAGTTGTTTCATCTGTGCTAGGAGCAAAAACATGTCTTGGCACCGTTAAGAACACAAGTTTGGAAGGTTTTGAACCCGGGAACTTCGAGACGACAGCCCGAGCGCATATCACACGGCCAGGCAGCCATCGATGTATTCTGTATTAGGCAACAGAGAAGAAGAACGAGAGCTTTTCAAAAACGTGTTTCAGTTGACATAGTCACAACATACACACATACACAGACATACACACATACAAACAAACATACACACATACATCATACGTACATACAAACGAACATACACACAAAAGTCATACGTACATACAAACAAACATACACACATACATGATATGTCTCTTCAAAATAATTATAGGCTAACAATGCAGGAAGTAACAGACTAAAAGTAGCACGACACAAGGGGAGCGCTAAGCATCACACTTTGCAAGAAGTGTCTGCTAAATCTCCCTGCGACGCAAGAGATCGTCTGCTAAATCTCCCTGCGACGAAAGAGATCGTCTGCTAAATCTCCCTGTGACGCAAGAGATCGTCTGCTAAATCTCCCTGTAACGCAAGAGATCGTCTGCTAAATCTCCCTGCGACGCAAGAGATCGTCTGCTAAATCTCCCTGTGACGCAAGAAATCGTCTGCTAAGTCTCCATATGACGCCTTACTTTTTTTTTTCTTCGAAACGATAAAGTAATTTTTTAAAGAAAAGAAAAGTGGAGTTTGATCTATATAATTCATAAAATGAAATACTGAAGATTTTCACGATACAGTGTTTAAGGACACTTAATCAAGTTCATTGCTATCAACTAAATAACAAATAATTAAACTATAACTTTAACAGTACCGCAGTTAATCCACAATCTGCACAATTTACATTACCGCGAGTTAGTTTGCCTTTAATTTTTAGATATGTTTGAAATCATTTCATTAAAGCTAGCTATTTATAATTTTTCCATGACAATGCCCATTAGTGGCCTATTTATACTTGGCTGATACTGAACAAAATCCTTTTTATATTTTACAAGTACAGTACACAATTGAAAAGAAAGAGAATACTAAATTTTATATTAACTCCAAAAAGTCTGGTCACGTTTTTAAATTATCTCCGCGCATAGGAAACGAAAGTTGGAAGCTCATAATTTGAGGACAATGTTATTTCTGTCAGACATAAAAGGGTTAACATCTCACGTCGTACTTCCAGCGCTAACATGATCCTTGGCAGACGACAACCGTCTCAGGGAGAACTTAATATCACATAACTCTTTACATAAGTTAAGAACAGTGGTTCTCAAACTTTTACTAGTGGTGCTCCCCCTCCCCAAAACAAATAATTTTTGGTCGCGGAGCCCCCCCCCCCTTTTTAAGCTGGATGAGACTTGTGGAAGCACTGTAAATTCCCAAAGCATTTTGTGGCGGACATTTTAATTATTTTTTTTACGCAAAAGTTGTCAACATTAGTGTCTAGGGGTACGGGGAAAGTGGACATGAG
>JADKLZ010062479.1:0-15005 GCA_021533235.1 Biomphalaria straminea | reverse complement strand
CTAGTGAGGTACAATCCTAATCTTTTCTGATTGTTAAAGAATAGTCACAATATTGAGAACATACATCTTAGAAGAAATGAAGAAATAGTGCACTATGCTGTTCGCAAGGGAAACCGTTGTAAGGGCTTTTTTTTTTTAAATTTCCTAGCCCGTCTACTTCATTATATTTATTAATCGAAATTGTTGGAAAAAGGAACCAATCTATGAACAGTAGCGTCGCTGGAGGGGGGTGCAGTCGCATCGGGTGAAATCATTTTGGGGATGACAACCAAGTTGAATAAATTATATCTTGGTAAAAATTGACACATCGGAAAAGATAATTATATTAAAATCTCTAGATATATGCACAAACATGCCTGAACAAGTATAGATGGTAGTGTAAGTTTAATTGAAACAGCACAAAGTTATACCATTTCTGTCTTAAAGTATAGCAAAGGAAACCTGTTCAGGTGATGTTAAATCTGTTTCTAATTTTAATTAAATATCATTTTAATTTTGCAATAACGTTTGAATAAATGCCATAAACAGTGGGATGTAATAATAGACTTGACACTCATTAAACATTTGAGTAAAAAACAATTATAGTAGGTAATCAGCTCACTGTATTTATTCAACAAAAAGAACTAACAAGCAATAGATAGTCTATATTGGAACATATTTAAAGAAAGTTGATGGGAAGGAATGACACCCTTAGCTACCACACCAGGTGCCACCGACACTGTCAGGAACGTTTCCATTCTGTTTATGATCAGTAAAGACGAAGAGTTGTCCTGTTTGCTTCTATGTGAAAAAAAAAAACGTCAAATGATTTTTTTACAATTTTATTAATATAAACAATCAAAACAAGACTATGGCTTAAATATTCCTAGTCCATTTGTGACTTCGTTGGGTACCGCCTCTGAGTTTGTGTGATAACACAAACTCTCTTTGTAATCTTTTTTTTTAAATTTTGTGTTAATTGTTTAAAAAAGATTACACAGTAATAGAAGTCATTAACTTACTCGATCTTTCTGGTGACTAGCTTGGTACCGTCATAGCTATAAACTAGAGTATAAAGTTTTGGGTCAAATGAACTTTAAAATATAATATCTTACAAGGTGAATAGTCCTTTGGAAGATTTAGGCCTAAATGTATAAAAGACTTCCTCGTAGTATGGTATGCAATCGGGACTGTCATTGCGATGGTCCCGAGTTCAAACCCTTCCGAATGTTACCCCCTGCCATCGTGCAGGACGTTTCAACTAGGACATTAAAAGTCTACCTTTGTGAACAAACGTCCGGTAGGAAATAAGACGACTTATTGATGCCAACAGATAACAGAGACAATGAAGTTAAGAAAGAGTCAGCACTGGTGTCTCAGCGGACTCCCACACAAAGTGGCGGAATAGAGCGCTAACTCTTGTTTCATGTCAATTTACTGACACTGTCAAAGGTCAGGACATGACCATAAGTCCTGTATCTCTGTTAGCTAACTTTAGGGTCACGTGACCAAAAGTCCTTCGTGTCTATTCAATAACTTAAGGACAAATGAAACACTTGGTAAGCTTTAATGTCTGTGAAGTCAAAAATAACTAACTAGACGTGTCATTTCACGCGTAGGTGAACGTCAGTTATGAGGTCGTCTAATTACTAAATTGGTCACGCTTGAGCTACTTGGGTCAAGGACTCGGCGGCACATCCACAAACGCAAGGCGCCCTAATGATGTTGCTCTTATTCGATGAAAGGTTATAAACAAAGAGGACATCAAATTCAAGGGCGGATCTAGAAATTTTGAGAAAGGGTGGCTCCCTTTTCTTCCCTCTCTCGTCCCACCCTGGACACTGTAGGCCTACGTATTATACGTTTAAAAGGATGGGGGGGGGGTGATGTTGTGGAAACGTTAAAGTCCCCTCTCCTGCAGGGTAAAATCTCATAACGTACCTCACTTCTTTAGACACAATTCATTTTCTTGTTCTTTTACCTGCTGCATTTTTTAGATTGAAAAAGGGGTGGTGGCGATACTATGTCAGAATCATATACATTTTACTTTGATTATTTTTTTTTAAATCAAGTTTATTCTTTTCTAAATTACATCTGTTTCAACACCCCTCCCTTCCACTGCACCTGTATTCCCGCTGTATTCGTCAGTACTCTGAAGTCAATGTGGATGTGGCCCTTCCACTGCACCTGTATTCCCGCAGACGAAGACACTAATTTAGCCAGACTTCTGTTAGCATTCTAATCAAGACTAAATCTACACAACGAACAGTTTTAAAGCATATATAACTGTCTTCAATGTCGAAGAGTGAAGTAGTTCACATGACAGCCATTATGACCTGCATATTTTGCTAAGTTTTATGCAATCAAAGGTGCTGTCCGAGGGAGATCAACTTTAGTTGACCTGTCGGGTGACCTCGGCCAGTGGCGTAGCATCCATGGCGCGAAGGGGTTCAATGAACCCGGGCCCACGACCATTTAGGGGCCCACACCCGATGGTGAGACAACCATGGGTTCAGGGGCCCTCTTCAACATAAGCTCTAGCTTAGGGCCTCCATGAAATACTTAGTAGTTACATACAATATCTGGACTTACATGGGGCCCCATATCTCAAATAGCTTAAGGCCCTATCAACTGTAAATACGACTCTATATGGCGTCAGGGGTTTCATATCGCCTGATCCCATGACTAATGGCCAATTGTGGCCTGCCCTACACTGCAACTTTGTAAAAAAAACAAGATTACAAAGAGAGTTTGTGTGATACACAAACTCAGAGGCGGCCCCCGTCGGAGTCGGATCCCTGTCAGATCCGCTTTGATCTCTCAACGGACGGACAGACAGACAGACAGACGGACAGACAGGCCACACAAAACTAATATACATCTTCCGTGCTTTGATCTCTCAACGTTAGCCTTGTAAAGCCGATGTTCAAGGCAATTGCCACACTTGTTTTATGAGTTGATTACTTTACGAGTAAATACTGGTATGTTACTCGTATGTTGGAACAAAAAAAAATGTGAATACATGTGCAGTATATTAGATTATTAATTGTCTTAAAGTAGGTTTCATTTATATTGCATACTAATTAGGTTTTTTCTCTTTAAATACTGTTTGCATAAAATATTTTTAAAAATTAGATTTTGAGCTTTTAGAAAAAAAAAAAGTAGCCGTTGCATCAGAACTTTGAATGCTCTATATTATCGTGATGTCAGATTTTCATTTTCTCTTCTACTTTCTGAGCACTAAACGGGACGGACGGACAGACGGACAGACAGACAGACAGACAGACAGACGGACAGACAGGCCACACAAAACTAATAGCGTCTTTTCCCCTTTCGGGGGCCGCTAAAAATGGTTAAAAAAAGTGTCCTTACAATATCCTGACTTTTACTTTATATCTTTATAGCTTTATATTAACTTGTTATTTTTTCAGTTGAAGTCATAGTAAAGAAGTCATAGTAAAGAACTGCTTTCAACAGGTTTATTATAATGTGGTGACGATGCGTTGGTGGTGACGTTTGGGTCCCATACTTCCTTCTTTCTTTTGTTTTTTCCATCTATGTTAATTAAGCCGTTGATTTTGCTTTCTTAAAAGTAAGATTTTTTTTCCATTACCAGAACTCCAGATTTAGACTTAAAATAGGTATTAAACAAGAAAAGGAAACATCATATTCTGTTCTTTACTTTGGGAACATCAAAGATGTTGACTTTGTAGCTACTTATTGTGACTGTACTGGGAAGGAGGTTTATCAGCCTATTACCTAACACACATCTTTAAAGATATATCGATAATTACGTTTATCGTTGGATAGTGTCTATTACTTGAATGCCTGCTTTGTCGTCTGGCATGTGCACGGGAAAGTCGTAAGGATGATCTCGAATTTATACCCAGATACAGCACCAACGTTGTTTTACAACCGAATCGTCAAAAAAAAAAAGGCCTAATTACTTAACTCCACCAACAAGCTTGCCCAACATACAGATGGTCCAAAGGGCACATCGAAAAAAATGACAATTACTGACTGAAAGTAATTCATCGCATAATAAATGATAGTTGTAACTTTAAAATGCAAGAACCTTTCATTTAGTGGTCATCGCAATGTGTTTCACCTTTTAGGTGACACAAGTAACAACAACAATGTCTTAGCAGTACATAAATTCTTAAGAAATAAAAAACACAACCCTTTACCTCGACCCACAAATTCAAAACGAGTTAATAGACTTGGGCATTGCAATTTTAGCAAAACACCTATGGAGTGGCATAGTTAGGGATTTTGGGGCCCGAGAGGCTTGACCTCTGACATTATATAAAGGCGTAATATTTAATAGAAAACACATTTTGGACACTCATTTGGCGGCCCCTCAGTGGGGGTCCGGTGTCATTTTCAAATTTGGACCTCTCCCCATCCTCCACCGTATCTACGCCACTGAAAAGTCTTCTTTTATTGTTTCAACAAAATCAATCGCACATTAGGTTTACTTTGCTAAACAGTACTTTAACGTGGTCTTCAATGATTCTGTCAGCTGTGTTATTAAACTTGCATTCGAATGTCCTTTAGTAAAAGTACTGATACATACAGACTTCTGGATTTCTTTCTCACACAAAATATGTGTCATATTGGGGAGGGGGCCCATCAACATATTCTTGAACCCGGGCCCACGGGTACCTTGCTACGCCACTGACCTCGGCTAGGTCCTTCTTGGAGCTTCTCAACCTTCGGACGAGCTCTCTAGCAGTTTCTTTCAGCGGCCATCAGTTACCAGCTGCTTTCCTCTATGACAGAGACGCCTGATTTGATCTTTATGGCGCTTCCAGGGAGACATTTCTGTCACGCCATCCTCCTCTAAGCTGTCAAAAAAAAAAAGATTGACTTTAGCACATGGTATTCTTATCTTCTTATCTTATATAAAACAGACGTTACTTCAAAAAAAAAAAAAAAGAAGATGATTACGTCCTACACGTCCTGGATCTAGTCATGCATTTTAACAAACGACTTAAATTCTGCCAAGTCACTGGTTTTCCTGGCTGGCTCAGGCAACTCAGTCCATGCCCTAATAGCGCTAGGGAAGAAGGAGCATTCTCATCGCCCGTATGGGATAGAAGTCTGACACAGAGCAGCTAATAAGCCTTTAGATCTAGACTTAGAAGATAATGCACACAATGTTCCTATGCATTCATGCATTCAATTCTTGAATGAAAGAGGAAATACCCGAAAACATACAGTCGGTTCATGATAAATATTTTCTGGTTTTCTAGCCAAATTTAAATTTATTTCTTTTTATACTTTCAAAAATTATGACTGTTAAACTAGAGTTTTCCCGAGTGTGGCCAATGGGCTAGTAATTCTTTTCTCAACGATATAGGCCTACATCAACTGTCTAATTTTTCAGGAAAATCGTAGGGCCGATCCGCATCTGACTGTAAATAGGATGACTCGGGGTATGTAAGGTTACTAGTTTGCTGACTACCATTAGCCTATTTAATCAGCGATTTTGAAGAATAGTGAAATAAATTTACCTTTCCTATTCATCGATAACTGTTTCTCACCAGCATTTAAAATTTTTACATTGCAAGCAAAGGAAGTTGCAAGTAACCAAGGACAGATTACTCTTAATTGACATTTGTATCTAGTGCTCTTGTGGTTTAGAAATAAAAGAAATACGTAAAAAAAAAGATCGAACACTAACGCCACAGGGTGAAACTGAAAGATGGATGTGTGACTGTGTCATCGGATTCATCCTTAGACGGATCATCACTTACACTGCTATACACACAACAGAATATCCTAACATTCCGTTTGTCAAAAACAACGCTTTTTTCTAGACGAAATTTTGATCTCATCTGTCACGTGACCTGATTGAAGCTCATTATTTCAAGCTATATTACCTACTTACAGTAAAATACCAAAAGCGACTGTTTACAATGGTCCCTACTTTTTGTTGACATCTGTGAGTTTTTTTGGATAGGTCTATCTATTTCATCTGATTGAAGTTATTAAATAGAAAGATATTCACCTTTTATATCTTGACATTTTGCCTGCTGTAGAGAGAGTTTTGCCTGTGATAAAGTGTTTGAAATCACTAAAGCAGGCATGTCAAACACGGTGTTCGGGGGCCGCATGCGGCCCGCGACCACCTTGCATGCGGCCCGCGTGGCCACCTAAAAATATTTTCGAAATGTTAAACTATTACGCTGGAAAATAAGAGATGACAAGCTACTTCAATTAGTAAGTATTATTTGTTAAACTGAACAACGACAGTGAGTCTGCAATGAAAGCCATCTACATTTTATCAAACTTAATTGCAAGCCATAGCAAATCATTTATGGAATGTGATTTTATGAAATAGTGTGTCGTTAAAGCCGAAGTAATTTGTTCAGAAAAGGTAAAAACATAAAAAAAATAGCGTTAACTATGAACACTGTGGCAGATAGAATAAATGACATGTCAGTCAGCTTTCGTGATTAATTAAAGAACAAAATAGTTGATATTGAATTATTTTCATTGGCTATCGATGAGTCAACTGATGTAACGGGTGTATCACAGTTGGCTATATTCATAAGGACCCTTGACAGGAATTTTGAGATACACGAGGAACTACTTGAGCTATGTTCTATGCTTGACACCACCAAAAGCGAGGATGTTTTTGAGAACAGAAGGTGATATTGCAGTACATTTTTTCTTTGGTAAAGCTAGCTAGTCTAATAACGGATGTCGCACCAAACATGAAATGAAATGGTTTTGATGCAAAGCTACTTGAAAAAAATAAGAGAGACTGATGCTAATTTTGAATTTTCTCATACTCAGTGGATCATTCACCAAGAAACATTTTGCGTACACAACAATTACAGTTGCAACATGTCATAAGACCAGTCTCCAGTCGCTCTCAATTTTATTGGTGCTGGTGATGTTTTAAATCACCAATTTTCAATGTTTCTGGGTGACATTGGACACATTGTGTTCCCTACTACACTGCTGGATCTCCTGGAAGTATTGAAGAGATTTGTTGCACTGCATGAGGAAATTGTATTGTTTATGAATATGAAAGGTGAACCTGTTGAATACGTTCAATTTGAAGAATGGGTTTAGGATTTGGCATTTACAGTTGATCTCACTGATCACCTGCAAGATTTAAATTTGAAACTTCAAGTAAAGACAAAATTGTCACAACTGGGTGTGAAATGCTTTCAAGCCAAATTACGTCTGTGGGTAAACCAAATATGAAGAGACAATCTTGATCACTTCTCGACGTGTCAGGAAATTAAAAAAAACGGCTACAACATTTGGTAAATATGTCTTACACCTGTAATCGTCATTACATGCTTTCAATGGCTATTTTCGTGACTTTCGTTTCATATGAGTATGTTTGTATCTCCATTTTCATTTGCACATGAAAATGCTGCTGGTAATGTACATCTAGAACTGTTAGAATAGCTGTCAGATTCTTTGTTGAAATCGAAGTATGTATTATTGGCTGGCGGAAATTTGCTATGTTTGCAAGCGCTTATCTTTATGAACAGTTCTTTTGCATACTGAAACCTACACAAACAGATCACCGTTCGAGATTATCTGATCAAAATTTGTGATGTCATTAATAAACTTGTATCCTAGAAAAGATGTCAAACATTAGGACAAAATGTAATGCGTAATCATAGTAATTTTTAATTGCCTAATAGTACTACACATTTAGCTAACTAAGGGACAGGTATGCCATTAATTATTGCATTCTATTGTATCATTTCTAATTTTTATAAAACTAGTAGGTTGTTTTGCAACAGATTTTTTTGCTGCGGCCCCTCAGGTCATAGTAAGTTTTGTATGCGGCCCGTACACCTTAATGAGTTTGACATGCCTGCACTAAAGGATGCCTGTTATCAGGGCTGGATTAAAGGGAAGGGCAGGCGGGGCTGTAGGGGGCCTCCAAAAAAGAGATAAAAATTTATCCAAATCTCGACGGGTGAGAAACTTTTTTTTCCCCATTTTTTTTTTCGCATTTTTACGGCTGGCAACAATGTCGTGTTTAAGTAGAGTACATTTGTAGAATGCTCGGAATAAGTAAATAAGTCTACCAAAAAAAGGTGCACAACGCCCAGCCTTTACTTTTCCCCAACAAATTTCAGGTACCCATTAGAGCTGACTGCAGAGCTAGAGAGGAGGATCCTAGCAATGGAATTGAGATGCTACAGAAGGATCCTAGGCATCACATTTAAAGAAACGCATCACAAATCAAGAGATTAGAGACAGGGTTACTGCAGCGATCGGACCCCATGATGACCTGCTAACTACTGTGAAGAAACGAAAGCTTAAAATGAATGGCCATGTAACAAGTTCGCAAAGACCTTCCTCCAGGGAACAGTACCAGGAAAAAGAAGAAGAGGCAGACAGAGAAAGCGGTGGGAAGACAACATCAAAGAATGGACAGGCCTACCATTGAACGAGGTTTTAATCAGGGCAAAGGATAGAGAGGAATGGAGAAAGATGGTCTATAAGTCTTGCTTGGTTCCCCAACGGTCCACCAGACTAAGGGATAGGTAACAGGTAACAGGTAGAGCTGGGTGGACTCAGAGACGCCCAAGGATCCCGAAATAAAAATCCCAGTCTTCACCAGGATTCGAACCCGAGACCCCAGGTTCAGAAGCCAAGTGCTTTACCACTCAGCCACCGCGCCTCCACCAAGGGATTTACCCTCCACAAACTCAGAAATATTCACATTTTAAAACTGATTTTTATTTTTTTTAAAGGAAAGTGAGATTAAATTTACTAGAACTCTATTCTTTCGTTTAAAATGTAGCTTGCTTTTGGATATAAGTATTTTCCTTCATAAGTGGATCGTTATTAAAGCTTTCGAAAAAAATGTAGGGACCCCCACAAAACATTAACAGAACCACTGCAAATGACATTCATTGACTGATGCTGCTAAAAATAACCTTAGTCCTTGAATTTAGGGCGTCGTCCTGAGACAAAAGGTTAAAATTAGTACTACCAAGGTTAGGTCACGGGGGAAAGCGGTTAATTTCTGGTGGTCACGCAATTGTAAAACTGAGCCCCACTATAGGTATTATTTCTTTAACATAAGGGTATTTTGAAGAAAAAAAAAAGAATCACACATAGCCGGACCATTCCTCTAAACTCTAAGCTCTAAGGAGTGACGCAAGGATTCTGAGGCGAAAAAATTCATCGCTTTGTGTGTGTGTGTGTTTTTTTTTTGTATGTGTGTTAGGACTCGAAGACAAGCCTATTATTATTATTATTATTATTATTATTATAAAAAGGTTACGCTTTCTGTAAATTTTCATGTAGAAACCCCGATTATAATCGTCATAATTATCATCTACAGACTCCATTTGATATTAGAGGCTCAACTCCTCTCTTTGGAAACCTTTGAACAGAAAATTCTGCTGTTGTGCGAATGCAAGAATATAAGAAACGGTTTCATCTTCCTCCCCCTATGGAGACACCGTGAGATTGGCCTGAACTGTGCGAAATATGAACCAATAGGACAGTGGCCCAACCTGCACTGGGCTACAATAGCTTGTTTAGGCCTGGGCATCATCCACTAAAGGGGGGGGGGGTGCGGACACGGCGCCTTGTGTGCTCCAAGACTTCGCGAGATTTTTGGGACTTGTCCCAGCACTCAAACCAGTTTTCTATTTCTATCGTTTTGATTTTCCCTCAGAGCATGACGGGAACTCACAGGCTGCTTTGTAAGTGGTGTTAGCCCTCACTGGTGGGCCTTGAGTCTGGTTTGGTGTTGCCAGTCACATATCTGTGACTTGGTACTCAATGCGTTGTTAACAGTATGCCATGGCGATAGCCTTTGGGGGCACGATGATAGTGGACATTGGGGGGGGGGTATGGGTTTGGAAAGGTTTCGAGTCAGCATGCTGGCATTAGGGTCTGCTAGATTTTTACGAACGTCTGGCCATGGGAAGGGGCTGGTTGAAGCCTGTTAGTGGTGAGGCAAGATTTTGTGACAAGTCTGGTGGCAAGAAACCGCATCTGGCATGTCCATACATCCATTGGTTTTCTAGCTGTCCGATAATTATAGTCTTATTATAGTTTTAAGCAGTAGCTGAGACACCCATGAGACTATTAATTTTATTTGACTTGCAGCATTTAATTGTTATATGTGATTTTTTTTTAATTCTAATAAAATATTTTTGTATTCAGTACTGAAGAGATTACGTTGCCAATACATTGCCGAGCACATATGACACTGACGTATGTTCAACCGTTCACGTTAAAATTGTTCATAAACTGACCAAACTTGACCGTCACTGGGTTGTTCATTGTCCTTTGTTGTAGTTATTGGGATCCTTTCGGAGAGACCTGTCAATATTTCCTATGGAAGCCCAAATATTCCAATAAATATAATTGTTTATTCAGTACTGCTCTTTAGAGTCCGCGTACAACCCACAAGGGCTTACTTCTCACTCGAAATATTTTTTTATTCAGTACGGAAGAGTTGACATTTCCAATAAATAAAACATAATCACATAAGACACTAACATATGTTTACGGTTTACGTTAAAATTGTTCAAAAACTGTCCAAACTTGACCGTCACTGGGGGTTGTCAATTGGTGTGTGTTTGCTCTTATTCTAGGTTGGTTATCCTTTGTTTGCTGATATGCTAAATCCTTGTAACATTTTTCTGTCTCGGATGGTATCAATAGTTATGTGGTATATCTTTGCTTTTAAATTAAAATTTTATTGTTATTATTATTGTAATTTTGTAAAGTAGGAGTTTGACCCATTGGAGGTGTTACATAAAAAGTTGGAGAGGCCTGTGGAGCTTTATTTATACTGAGGACTATTTAAAAAAAAAAGAAAACTTGATACAAATTACTCACAGATATTATTTTGTATCTTTTCAGTCTGTGGGTGATTCTAACAAAACTCCAGGACCTCTCGGTGTCAACTGGTGAAGATTAGTTGTCCCGGGACTTCATTGGGGAAAAAATTATCGCCAGACCAGACAATCTGTAAAGAATAACCAATCATAGATAATATGTGGCCCTCTAAACTCACTGTAGTGCTACTTGGCATCAGCCTTGTGGTTGATAAGTTAACATCAAGAACTTGTACCGGTCTGTCCGCTTGTGGAGTTCCGCAACGTGATATCCAGGAACATTGTTGATTAGCCCAGATTTTCAGCTTTAAGTGTTGGACATAAAAACATTAGATCAATGGGACTGCAAGCTGATCTGTCATGTATGTGTCCCAGAACTGTTGGACTTTACTAGTACACAAGGACCTTGACGTACAACATTCCGAAGATCATGCATTTCTAGTGAGATATAAGCTCTTGTGGGCTGCATGCGGACTCTAAAGTATCAAGGGCAGTACTGAATAAACATGTATATGTTATGGAACCATTGGGCGTCCATAGCAATTAATATATTTTGAATGCACCAAACGGTCTACATAAAAATAGTTGAATTGTCTTCATTTATCAATGCATATTTATATTGACTAATAGTGGTGCAGTCGTTTTCGCATATTTTGAAGCTCGAATACGAGTAATATATCCATTTTAAACATTTAAAGTAGCCGACATTAACATAGCAATGAAAAGGGGGAGGGGGGTTTGGTATAAATAAATTATTCAATCGATTTCAACTTTTTTTTTTTTGGGGAGGGGGGTATTAGGATTGCTTTTTTTTTTCTTCCCGTGTAGATAGCTACTCATTTTCTGCGCTTGTGGAAACGTTCATTCGAAGAAAGGATCCGAGAGGCGAACATGGAATAACCCTCCCATGAGCTTCCACAATACTTTGTACATTGCCGAGTAAGTCTCAGCGCTCTGAGGCACCGTGTTGAGAACACTATTCTTTGACAGCACGCACAAGGAAAGCAGCCGTTTGTTGTCTCCGTATATAGCTAACTCACCATGCTTACCAGTCTCTACCCTGTTTAACTGCCACAATTCGTCCGATTTAGAGTGTCCTTTCAAGTTTTTCCATATCTGTGCTTCCGTTTTCCCAATTTCGGTGCCACCTCTCTCTCATTCAGCAATTGCCCGAGCCTGCTCAAACGTCTGTGGCTCTTCCAGTGGGTCCAATTTGGTGCAGAGCTAGGCTAGTAAGTCAGCCCTCTCGTTTCCTTCCATACCGACATGCCCCTGTATGTCTCTCACCAGTTGAGGAGTCCCATTGGGATGTAAGCTTCACAATTAATGTTGGATTGACACTAGTATGGACTTATAGTTCGTTTTCTTTAGTTATAGTTTTTTATGTTTAGCCCCCATCAGTGGCCTAGCTAGGAATTTGGGGGCCCGAGGAGCTTGACTTGTTAGGGGCCCCTGCATTTTACATTCTAAATCATGACACGTGATTATGGAGTCATATTTAATGTAAATACAAATTTCGGACTCTCATTTGGCGCCCCCATCAAGTTGGGGCGCGGGCGGATTTTCAAATTTGGAGACCCCTCTTCAACCTAGCTAGGCCGCTGGCGCCCATATTGTAAGACACATCTCCTCATGGATATTATGATTCATGCTTATGAGTATTATTGCTTTGTCTGCACGAGATGCGGAAGAATATGTAGGTCGCAACTTGGTTTGCGTAGTTATGTGGAGTTGTGGAAAACTAAACTCACCCGCAATCATCGGAATCGAATACATTGTCATTTTTTATTTTTATTATTTCTTTATTAAAAACGAGTTGACCGCAACCTTAGAAGATCCCGATCCCCAGATCTTAATGTAAGATTACAAACAGTATTTTTATAGCTGGGTAGCCACGCATAGGAGGCGCGTTGGCTGAGTTGTAAGCGCTTGGTATCCGAACCGTGGGTCCTGGGTTCAAATCCTGGTGAAGACGGAGATTTTAAACTTCGGGATCTTTGGGCACCCTAACCCTGTCTCTAATCTTTGAATGTGATCCCTAGGATCCTTTTGTAGCATCTCATTTCCATTGCTAGGATCCTCCTCTCTAGCTCTGCAGTCAGCGTCCAAGACTTGCAAGCATATAAAAATGTGGCCATGACCAGGGAGCGGATCAGTCTGATTTTGGTGCCGAGGGGCCATTGTCTTTCCAAATTATCTTAAGTTTTCAAAGGGCTGCTGTGGACTGGGCTATTCGGGCCAATAGTTTGGGTTTTGTTCCCTCTATAGACAGGCATAGAACTGCAGTGTGCCTTAGCTTCAGTCTTATCGTTCGTGTTGCATAAGAATGTTCTTTCTTTTATGTCAATTCTTTAGTTTTGAAATCGTACAAGAACCTTTCCATAGTTCAATGTCATGGCTCCCTGGACTTGACTGTCGTTTGGACTTATCGATGGTCCCGGGTTCAAACCCCGCCTGCTCCCATCCCCCGTCGTTCAGTGGGAGGTTTGGACTAGGAAGTAAATTATATTCAACTCTTAAGGAACATCCGAAACATGTAAAACATTTCACAACAAAAAACTTTTGACAAGTCAGCAACTTATATCCAGGCCACGTGACGTCTAGTTATTTAACTCTTTCTCTCCTAACTGACGATACCAACGTTGATTCCACCGGAATGTGGTAAATAATTACAGAGAGAAAGAGTTAAGGGGAGGTTTAGTTGTTTCATCTGTGCTAGGAGCAAAAACATGTCTTGGCACCGTTAAGAACACAAGTTTGGAAGGTTTTGAACCCGGGAACTTCGAGACGACAGCCCGAGCGCATATCACACGGCCAGGCAGCCATCGATGTATTCTGTATTAGGCAACAGAGAAGAAGAACGAGAGCTTTTCAAAAACGTGTTTCAGTTGACATAGTCACAACATACACACATACACAGACACAGACATACACACATACAAACAAACATACACACATACATCATACGTACATACAAACGAACATACACACAAAAGTCATACGTACATACAAACAAACATACACACATACATGATATGTCTCTTCAAAATAATTATAGGCTAACAATGCAGGAAGTAACAGACTAAAAGTAGCACGACACAAGGGGAGCGCTAAGCATCACACTTTGCAAGAAGTGTCTGCTAAATCTCCCTGCGACGCAAGAGATCGTCTGCTAAATCTCCCTGCGACGAAAGAGATCGTCTGCTAAATCTCCCTGTGACGCAAGAGATCGTCTGCTAAATCTCCCTGTAACGCAAGAGATCGTCTGCTAAATCTCCCTGCGACGCAAGAGATCGTCTGCTAAATCTCCCTGTGACGCAAGAAATCGTCTGCTAAGTCTCCATATGACGCCTTACTTTTTTTTTTCTTCGAAACGATAAAGTAATTTTTTAAAGAAAAGAAAAGTGGAGTTTGATCTATATAATTCATAAAATGAAATACTGAAGATTTTCACGATACAGTGTTTAAGGACACTTAATCAAGTTCATTGCTATCAACTAAATAACAAATAATTAAACTATAACTTTAACAGTACCGCAGTTAATCCACAATCTGCACAATATACATTACCGCGAGTTAGTTTGCCTTTAATTTTTAGATATGTTTGAAATCATTTCATTAAAGCTAGCTATTTATAATTTTTCCATGACAATGCCCATTAGTAGCCTATTTATACTTGGCTGATACTGAACAAAATCTTTTTATATTTTACAAGTACAGTACACAATTGAAAAGAAAGAGAATACTAAATTTTATATTAACTCCAAAAAGTCTGGTCACGTTTTTAAATTATCTCCGCGCATAGGAAACGAAAGTTGGAAGCTCATAATTTGAGGACAATGTTATTTCTGTCAGACATAAAAGGGTTAACATCTCACGTCGTACTTCCAGCGCTAACATGATCCTTGGCAGACGACAACCGTCTCAGGGAGAACTTAATATCACATAACTCTTTACATAAGTTAAGAACAGTGGTTCTCAAACTTTTACTAGTGGTGCTCCCCCTCCCCAAAACAAATAATTTTTGGTCGCGGAGCCCCCCCCCCCTTTTTAAGCTGGATGAGACTTGTGGAAGCACTGTAAATTCCCAAAGCATTTTGTGGCGGACATTTTAATTATTTTTTTTACGCAAAAGTTGTCAACATTAGTGTCTAGGGGTACGGGGAAAGTGGACATGAG
>JADKLZ010062475.1:0-13591 GCA_021533235.1 Biomphalaria straminea | reverse complement strand
TCAGTGTTAAAATTTGACAATTTTTCAGTGTTAAAATTTGACAATTTTTCAGTGTTAAAATTTGACAATACAGAAACTGAAGTTAGAAAACTATTTTTTCACTTTCTGATTTTCACTCTTGAGAGATATTCTCATCTTTCAGATTTTTTCTTTGAAGAGATATCTTCTAACTTTCAGATTTTCGTTTTTAGAGATCTGGTATTGAAGTAATTTTACTAAACTTTCTGCAACTACCAATCAAATCTTCTAAAAAAAAAAGTCACTAAGCAATAAAATGACCTACTATTTACTGTATAGCGTAGGACAACGATTTTCAGACTGTGTATTTTGGCTGAGATTCTTACAAAGCAAAGACAGCATTGTGTTGTTTTTATTATGGTCCTGTTGAAACAAAACCAAGAAAAACAAGAAAAACATTTTTAAAAATATGTTTTAAAAAGTTTATATTTAGCATTGTTGTATCAATTTGTTTGGATCACTCTTGAAATTTAATTTGTAATAGATCTAGCCTAACAATAATTAATCTCTGCGATTTTACCAATTATTTTAGTTTAGAGCAATTTTACGCTTTTAACTGACTCAATACGGTATGATCCTATCACTGGTCTGGACATGATGGGAAAGGGTTGTGGGGGAAAAAGGGAGTATCTAGGGGAATGTTACCGTGATCGCTTTTTAATGTATTTATTTTTTAAAGTTGAAAGACCTAAACTTGACGGCTCAAGCCGAAACACTAACCACTGTGTCAGCAAAGTTTTATTGTTAGTGTCAAACTTTAAAGCGGTGACCAATTTCTCTACAAAGAATAAAGTAAACTAATTCAACTTATCAGTAAAGTACAATTTCTTTACTTGTTCGATACCAAACAAAATAATTAATTACGAATAGTTAATCAACTTATTAGTCTTTTTCTTTGATTAATTCTTGATTTGTCAGGTCAAAGAAATAATTTCAGCCCGAGATTGGGTGTGTGAGAAATAACGTGTACAAGCATTGTACCAGACAGACAGACAGAGTGACTCAATAGAAGCTTTGTACCAGACAAGACGGACAGACAGAGTGACTCAATAGAAGCTTTGTAAATAAAACTAAGTCAAACTACAGTCACAGATTTTATAAGCACAGCTAAATGGCTTTTGAAGTCACCCCCCCCCTTTTTTTTTTTCAATTAAAAATAAATCTGAAACAAAAAAAAACAGCTCTCCTCTCCTCTAAAGCTGGCCTGTGTAATTTGTGTCAGCTGGTTACATACACACATTTACCTCTATACGAATCACAAATGTGTGTGTGTGTGTGTATGTGTGTGTATGTTGTTTGAGCACATAAAAGGAACAAATATTCGACACTTCTGACCGACCCTTTCGAAAAGAATCCTGGCTACGCCCATGCTCTAAATAATAGTATATTAGAAGAACTAGATCTAGATTGTGAACTATAGAGTCTACTAGTATTATAGTTCTCGTAAAGCTACGATAGGTCTACCGAAGGACATTTTGATTAGTAGCTTAAAATATCTGTAGCATTTTTCGTTTCGAGAGACGATCTTCTCCATTTGAAACTTGGCTACAATAAGAATTTAATATTTATATTTAGATATAGATCTGATCTACGACATCTATATCTAGTTCTATTATAATTAAGTTTACAGTCTATACTAAAACTAGTAGGCCTACTACTGTACTAGTCTTAGTCTAGCTCTGGAATACTACTATAATTTACTGTGTAACTATAATAGGCCTATAATAAAAGTATAGATCGAAGTCTAGATCTGCATTTTAAATCAAAAGGATGTTGAAAAAACCTTTAGTGGCTTTACTAGTCAAAAAAGATCTAGATCTAGATGTAGATATCTATACACAACTTGTAGAGTAAGGTCTCAAACTGAAAACTGTTTGATCTAGATGATTCAAGATCTACATTTATCTACTTTCTAACTTTAAAAAAAAAATGCAAAACTATTTTTAGCGGCGTCTACATGTGCAGCATTAAAAAAAAAGTGTGCAAGTTTCGATCTTAGTTTTGTTTTTGTTTTTACGTGACTGATATTAAATGTGGAAATCAATAGCATTCAATAATTGTCTACAATAGAAATTAGAATGTCATCAAATATAAAAGTAACTGTTTGTTTCTTCAATTAAATTTGACATTAATCGTTTAGTTTACTTTTGTACATGCGATTCAAACAAATTGAACTAGCTAACAGCATACCATTGTGAAGAAGAGATTCTAACAATAACAAATTATTGTGACAGTGACCTGATTGTCAATGATCCGTTTGTCGGTGGAACATGGACCTTGACCGGTATAGGCAAACTAGCCGTCTGGGGCCTCATTGGTGGAACTTTGATCTGCACTATCTCTACAAGTCTAACTCTACTAGCCGTCTGGGGCCTCATTGGTGGAACTTTGATCTGCACTATCTCTACAAGTCTAACTCAGTCTCTACTATGGAAATTGTAATATTGAATTATCAGTTGTCAATTTAGATATAGACGGGCAGACTTTTAATAAATTGCCTTATTTTATATTTTCGCTGTTTCTTTTCTGTTTAATTTTTAAATTTTGCCGAGGACAGATATAGACGGCGAAAAGAAAATCTTTATTGACAACCGATGGACAATCGTTATACTTGCACTGGATGTGGCAAAATATGTAAATCATATCTGGGGCTGCGAAGCCAAGGTATATACTGCATTCCTCATTAATCTTCGGACTCGAAGATAAGCCTTTTTTTTTCCTTTGGGAATACCAAATTCACCTCTTCAAGAGCCTCCAGTTAGTCAAGGCCGGCTATGCATAAACTTAGTACAGACGACCCATTGCTGAACACTTCATCGGGAAAGAATTTCCAGCCAGGTGTCTGGGAATCATTTGACGTGGAACAGAAGAGAAACTCTAAATCCGCTGCCAGTAAGACATTTCTGACCAGACGTGTCTACCACAAAATTGTCTCCAAAAATATCTTGCAATATAAAATTATTCCTTTGCGCTTGTTTTCATGACTAGAAAATGGTCAAATACAAAAAGATAATCTTGTGACTATGAAAGACTCAGTCCATTGCAAATGTTAGTCCGCTCCCCGAATCTAATGTCTCTCACTTTAGTTTCATTCCGCCACCTTCTTTGACTTCCAGTTTTGGTTTTATGCTAAAGGATGCACTGTAGACTTTAAGAGAAGGCCTTCAGAGAAGCATCAGATGAAAGAAATGGATTGTTCCCGTTTCCCTCCAGATATTTGAACTATTTTTATGTTCAACTACTCCCCAAATGTCCACTACATTCTTATTGCTTCAAAGTTTTATTAAAGACTTTTGGTTCTGAACACATAGATCTACCTATCACGCACTTCTTTTAATCTTGATTGGAAACTTAAACCTGATTTAAAAGTAAACAGGCTTCATACACACATTTTGGAGTCGCCTTGGTTGAGTGGTATAGAGCTTTGCCTCTGAACCGGAGTTCCAGGTTCAAATCCTGATGAAGAATGTGATTTTTTTTTCGGGATCTTTAGGGCGCATCTGAGTCCACCCAACTCTAATGGGTAGCCTACCTAACATTGCCTCATCCCAGGTCCACACAACATGTAGATGTTGAATTTAAAACATGTACATTGACATCATGACATTTAGGCCTATATTCCAAAGCCAGCACTCTGTTAGGGAAAAAATATATAAATTATCAGAAATCCAATTATCAACTTTTGAAACAGGAAGAGTAAACCTTTCCTCTCGAAGTAGGCCTATAAGAAAAAAAATCTTCATTGTCAATTATGTTAAGGCTAAGGAAGTAATCTAAAATATAATTATTTATTTTATTTATTACATTTACATTTTAGATCTACTATCTAGATCTAGATAGATATCATTCTTTTTCTTATATTTTTAAAAATGTTTTTAGATGTGTATGATTATTTCTTTCTATACATTCATCTAAATCTAAATCGATATCTAAATTCTAAATCTAGATTATCTAAATGTTTGTGAGATGGATCTAGATTTGTATGAAGGCACAGCCTTGGAGGCCTTGATTGAGTAATCTATTCGGAGTCTTTCAACCCAGAAAAATGTCAGTTATTAAGAGTAACAAAAAAACTAAAACAAATTAATTCCACTTATCTTATTTATGATAAACCAGTAACACAGACTAAAAACGCAAAATACCTAGGTTTTGTAATAAATGAAAAACTGTCATGGAATCCCCATATTGATGAAACTATAAAAAAAATCAAACAAAGCATTAGGGTTTATTAAAAGAAATTTCTATAAATCAAATAAGAATATAAAACTAAAATGCTATTTAACCTTGGTTATGCCAATAATAGAATATGCATCCTCTGTTTGGGACCCCTCAACTCAAGAAAACATTAAGAAACTAGAACAGACACAAAATAGAGCAGTGAGATTCATAACAAATGAATATTCACATTTCACTATAGTAACACCTTTAGTAATATCACTAAATTTAGAAAGCCTTCAGGATAGAAGACGTAAGAGTAAAGTAGCAATTATACACAAAACACTGAACCATAATCTCCAAATACAAAAACAAAACTTAATAAAATACTCAGAAAGACACAAAGATAAAGGCACATTCCTCGTCCCATATGCTAGGACAAATCTGTACAAAAGCTCTTTCTTCCCTAGTGCCATTAGAGCATGGAATGGGTTGCCTGAGCTGGCCAGGAAAACCAGTGATTTGGTAGAATTTAAGTCACTGGTAAATATGCATGACTGAATGCATGACGCGTAGGACGTAATCATCTTCTTTTTTGAAGTAACGTCTGTATTTATTATATAAGATAAGATAAGAGTCAACCGCAAGAAATACATAATAAATCGATATAAGATGACATGTCTGTCCATAGACATATATTTATGTTTATCGCTTATGGTCTACTCATCCTGTTCATAAAAACAGCCCAAAGATTATAGATCTATTTAGTTTAATGTAAGTTATGTAGATTCTAGTTTTAATTCTAGTCACCCTGTTCATAAAAATCTGCCCCCCAAAAAATAGATCTAAATCTATCTACAGTAGCAGAAGTAATGTAAGACATTTAGATCTGGATGTCTAGATCTACTTTGGTGATCAGGATCTAAACTAGATCTCTTATTATTGTCTTTATTTGCTTGTAAGTTTCAAAGTTTTGATACCCAAGAATATACAATAGATAGAATACTATTCTAGATAGTTTAGATCTATATCATACTAGTCACTAGATGTATATAATTATAAGTAAGTAGACGTCCTAATAACTAATTAACCAGTCAAATAAGTGTATATTCTATTTACTAATACTATTTAAGTATTTATGATCTATTCTAGATTCTAAGGTCAAGAACTAGAGATCTAGACCTAGAGATTTAGAGTAATTTAGATAAATTATCATTGTAATAAGATTGAGATAGATTAATAGATTGTTTATTTTTTTATAATAATAATAATAGATCTTTCTACTAGATCTACTAGTATCTAAGACTACTATCTTGATGATGATCCACTAGGTAGATCATCAAGACAGATGTAATCTAGATCTATTTATAATACTAGGCCTATATGATAGTAGATCTATATCTACATCATCTAGAGTTTAGATCTAGTCTAGTTTAGTTATAGACTAGTCTAGATGAGTTTTCATTCTAGATCTAGAGTCTAGTTACCATTTAAAGGCATTAGATATAGTATTAGATATAGTATTAGATCAGTCTAGATCTAGACAGATGATTTAGATACGCCATCATATGGAATCTAGATCTATCTAGAAGTAGTCTAGATCTAGTCCAGCAGAGTCTCAGTCAGCCAAATTATCAAATCTTGATAGATCTAATACTATACTATAGATTCTAGGTAGTGTAGAGATAGACGAATCTAGTTGTAGGTCTGGGTTTATATTCCAAAAGGAGAGAAGTGTAGATCTAGAACTCTTTCTTTATAAATTTATGTTCAGATCTAGTTCTATTTTTCTAGATCTATTCTAGAATGTTTTAGCAATGTCAGTTGGTCGTTGTGCTGCCCATATGACACCATAGTTAGTAAACTGTCAGCCATAGAAACAGATGAGTTGTACATCATCTGCCCTAGGCCGTGCCTAGGCTATAGATCTAGATCTCAAGGTTTGAATGGGGTTCTCTTTTTTTCTCTCTCTATTCTTCTTAATTTAGAACTAAACTCTATTTCTAGACTCTAGATCTATTTCGAGGATTATAGTCAAGCTGTAATCTAGATTAGACCTAGAATGTAACTTTTTTTATAGATCTATTCAAGGGCTGACTGGCTATATGGGCAACCGGGCAAATGCCCAGTTGACCGGTGAGGCTGCCCAATGGGCCTCATTAAACATGATTGGCCTCACCTTACCTTTTATAAAAGATCTTAAATACTTAACTGTATAATACTACCACATAACCGAACTAATGGGTGTTCACGTGTCTTCTTTCGTTGGTCTTAAAATCTGAGGAAGCGTTTGTCTGGGCTTGGGCTAGTGCTACACCTTGTTCATGGGCTTCTTGAAGTTTGCATTCTCCCTACGAAGCTCCCGACGTAAAGTTCTTACCAAACATCCTGGGTGCAGCTTTCAAGATTTGAGTCCCTCTCAGCGGTACTGGCAGATTGACAGATGTCTTAAATGTCCTCAGCAACAAGCTTGGACGCAGACCCTACGTTGTCTTGATTTATCTGGCTGATTGAGGTGCTCATCTCAGGTACATCAGCAGCAAAAGCTTTGGTCGAAATATAAGCCTCTTGTCTTCATCTGTTTCTTTCGGCTACTCGGGTCTGAACTAATGGTTCAGTTTCATGTTATCAGATTTGTAAACACCATAGTCACCAGTGTTGCCATTGTAACTGCCTATTTCGTCACAGCCTTAGACGGCTAGTAGTTGTTCAACGATGGTGCAGCTCCAACATCCCTTAAGACCCACAGGAAACCACTATCTCGTCCATCTGGCACAGCTCTGTTCGTTAGACTTGTTCCGCACCGAACTCATTATACTGTTCACAACACAGATCCTTCCAAAAAAGTCGTTTCTTCACTCGCCGCGGTTGACCGCTCGTCTTGCGCAGGCCTGTGTAATGTGTCCGTTGGATAGACACACACAATTATCCCTATCCACATCGCCACCAGAGTTATAACAGTACTTTAATAATGGAGCCCGGCGACTAGTAGAAAATGGTAACTATAGTTTCGCTTTTCCTTTTGTTGGAAGGGGGGCTATCGTCAAAACCCCTCTTCGCTACACTCATGGAATTCGGTGACTAGTTTGTATTATTAAAGATAAATGTTTAATCCTAAACCTCTCTTGGGAGGGGGGGTTAAACTCAAAACCCTATAAAGGATTTTCAAACTTAAAACACTCTGGACCGGAACTCACAACCCTTCTTTGCTACGCTCATAGAATTCGGTGACTGTTTGCTTTAGTTTATATTGAAGAGGGGGTTTCTACCTTTAAAAAAAAAACAAAACTCACCACTCTCCCCTTTGGCTAGGAAGTGGCTAATGATGATTTAACATTAAAATCTTACCTACAATACTAAAGCAAACAACAGTCACAATTACCCTCCATACCCCCACAATTTCATTTCAGGGAGGGAGGTTGAACCCCAACTCTGCAGGCTGCTCCGATGGCCAAAGTTATTACGAAAAACTGGTCATAATGGAGTACTACCAATTTCTGAAGAACAAAAGCCTGAACTCGAGCTTGGGGATGTAGAGGAAAAGAGCATGAGAGATGTGTTGATACAGAGCACTCCTTAGGCGGTAGCTCTATACTTAGGGATGGAAAGACAGTGTGTGTGTTTGTGTAATGGGTTGCTTGGTATCACTTAGGAGATGGTGTTTAGTAATGTGTGTAGGGGCCTTACTTCAATCGGTGAACAAATGACTCGCCCTGATAGAGTGGACCAATGACCAGCCAGAACATCCCGACAGACAATTATCCCGTCTTCTTAACGTTGAAATAAATGTAATATTTGGTCATGATATGAGAAATGAAGTCAACATTTAAGTTTTTTACTTTTCTTTTGATACTTCTAGAATGAGAACTTTCTTCAATGGAGTGTAACATTTCAAGTTGTCCTTACTTTAATGCCTTGTGAGTACAAATGTCGATAAATAAAGTTATTTTGGCTATATTTAAATATATGTCTAGCTCCACCTTTACAAGGTTTGTTTGTTACTTTACCAAAGTTTTTGTTCATTTTTCTTGCATGTGAAGGAATATTGGAGATTATATTAACCAATAACTGTATAAGATTGTAATGGTTCGACATTGTGTCTCTACCAGTATTTCAATGATCACTCATTGCATAGTTAGAAAACTGTTGGGTTATGAAGATAGGAAGCTGTCATTCAGAACAGTAATCCCTCTCGTTCTCCCACCCATTTCGCAAGGTGTACTCTTCCATTGCCTTGATCTCTCATTATCGTAACTCCCTATAAAATATACTACTTCAAAAACAATTGTTTATATATAACGGTAGTTTGTGATACATGCTAACTTATATCGCCAATTACAAGAGTACGCATACCAAACACTAACACATTCAATAAAAAAAAACTGAATGACTATTTGAGAACTTAGTAACCATATTTAACAAACCCTAATTCATACAGGAACTATTCTTTGTGAAGACAACATCAAAGTATGATCAAAGTATTGAACTCCAATAAGACGCTAAGGATATAATACACAACATAGAACGTACATACACTACACTCTTTCCCGTACCCACATTTAATGTCTTGTCGCACTACTTCTGAGACTGATTGTTGTAAGGGCGTATCTCCAACAACGGATTTTCGACCAGCTTGCACAAGATTTTCATCTGCTCTTAAAGCAACCAGAACTATATTTTCTGTTGGTGTTTGTCTCCACAAATTGTTTAGATACGCTTGAAAAGGCTTCAATGTTACCAGGAGATAATGGATGTAGAGAGAGCCTGAATATGTCTCTACGTCTCTTGCAGTCAAATCATGTATCTACTACTTAACGTTCTTGTTTTAGAGATCGAACCAGACTGAAAAATGCTATTCGGTTCTCGTTTAATGGTAGTGAAAGAACAAACATGTTTGACAAGGTTTGATGGAATACAAAATACTTTATAGTTCACACACGCACGCGCGCACACACACGACTAAACTCATATATACATTTACAAAGAATATTTTAATAACATCGCATAATAATTTTTGACTATGTTATTGAAAAGTTACTTTATTTTACTTTAGTTTCTTGGTATTAATTCAATGTCAAAAACAGTAGCCATTATTAGGATTTAAAATCACACTATTTGGCCCTTAAACAAAACTTCTTTATCAGTTCTTATAAACATGCCACCTAGCCACTACCATACATCGGTAATTAAATCTACACTTGAACATTTGTATTGCCAGTAACAAGTTCTACACTTACGAATGTGTGGACAAGAATACGATAGAGTTCTCTTGCCTGAACAACTTTCACTATGTCTCGGGAAATCTGACCAGTTCCTGCATTAATAACACCTGGACATCAAAAGAGGCAATCGTTTGTGAAGTGGACTATTTAATGTAAGTAAACAGATACACTCGTCTAAATGTAGGTCACAACTTGATAGCACTGTTACATGAACAGGAGATTAAATCACCAATCATTGGCTAGTGAAACAAAATCAAAATGCTACTGAAATTATTTTTGTTTAGCCTATTGAAACAAATGAGCTTTACTCTAAGCCTGGACAACACATCTAGATGAATGTTTTCAAATTGAACGCATGAAATAGAAATAGGAATTGCAAGGACAGCGTTTGGGTTGGTCTATTAGTCCTAGATCATTAAGAGTCCATGCGTTACCCGCAGTACTGTTTATGATGGGTTCCTAATCCTATACTCTTAAGCGAGCAATTCTTGTATATATATATATATATTTATTTATAAATTTTATTTCGAAAACGGCTCTAACGATTTTCTTTAAAATTTCAAGGTATGTGCGTATTAGTGAGAAAAAAATTCTGAACTCATTGGCCACATCGGGAAAACTCGAGTTCGACCGTTATTTCGATATGAAAATGTCTCAATTTAATTTTGGTCAGAATAATTTATGAATGAAATGGAAAATTTATGAATGAAAGTTTTCCATGACGTAAACGGGAAAAACGCTGCTTACGTCACTAAGCTTACCTTACTACAATGCAAACAAGAACGAGTTTTAAAGTATCAATGGACCTAATTAAACATTTGCGCACCATCTTATTGAAGATTGATTTATTATAGAACTATGGAAGGAAAGTAATGAAATTAAATGTACCGATGTATGATTAGTTATTGCGTTTTAAGTGCTTAATAAATAAATAATAAATTGTTTACACTTTAATTGCTTTGAGCGGTGTAGATTCCTTCGGATTTGATGTCAAGCCTTATTATAATTATAATTTTGCTGGTAAAATTATGACCATGTGTTCATGCTTCAGTGTCTAATGTCCCGTACCAAAACAAAGGAAATGGTGATTACACAGCTGCTCTACTGCTCCTTACTTTCTCACACTGAACAAGATATCTAAACTTGGGGTTACCGTTAGGGCGTGGTGACGAAAGGCCCAGGAGATATATGAATGGAAAAATGTGTAAGAGCAGGCCATATCTTTCCATGGGCTGTAGCGCCAGTAGCAGTAGTATATTACCTTTTTTAGTATAAATTATTTAACCGAGCAAGGCTCGGCCACCTGATATTGTACACTAATGAAGAGAGGGAACTACTCAGAGATTCAAAGTATTTACACGAAACAGTTTTCACCATTGTGAGGCTTTGTTTTGTATAGACAAGTGAATGTTAGAATTCCATATCTAAATAGTAGGTTTCAACATGTCTATAACTGTAATATTTCTATAGATACGTAGCTGTTTAATAAGACTTTTACAAATATTTCTTCCTTCTAGGCAGAGTTCCATCTTAGCGCCCTTGATAGCTGGATTAACTATTTTTCTTTGCTGTATATTCCTGTGTATAGACCTTTATTTGTACAGACTAGATAGGTGAGAGTTTGAAGCGTTCAATAGTTTCTTTCTTAATTCTTCCTAAAATTATTTGATTTATCTATTCGAATGTTTCAGAACAAACAAATCAGTAAAAGAGTATAAAATATATATACGTCAGCTGTATACAATAGAGAGTTATTGCAGCTGTAGTTAGAGCTATGTTACTTTGTATACAGCACAGCATTTTGTGTTTTCCGACTATTCTCTCTTTGTCCCCAGTATACGGATACATAACTCTGCAGTACGGCGACATTGTCATTGTGGACCACTGAAAGTCTTGTAAGTGTCACTTAGTGTAGCTCTTGTCATAGTTTCATTTCTTGTGTCAGCTTTCTGTACTGACATTCTTTCATTATGTCACAGGGAGAACTACAACTTGCATCCATTACAGTACCAAGGAAAAGTGTAAGTCTATTTGATTCTTGTTCACTTCATTAGTTCATAGGATTTCAATGTAAAACAACAGATGGCGCCATGGGAGAATCTCTTCTTATTATCACCAGCTTTAAATATATATAGAACTGCCCTGCCAGCGAAATAAACCCACTTTGAAGCTGTTATATGAAGTTCATTTTGGAATACATTCAATATGTAATAGTGTTCACATAGGTTATATAGTATTACTCTTGCTTCTAGCTTGCAGCGACTCCACTTTATTTGTGTACACTAGATAATTTAGTGAGGTGTGCCCACTTGTATTAACTGTACACACACTACACAGACGTGATATTAGTCTAGAAAAATATTACCATTAGCTTTTGAAAAGTGTCTTTTGTTAAGGTTCTATGACTAGACGACACTAAAGATGTCACCTTGTTTAATTGTTTTTGTTTGTTTCCAGGAAGAGAAAGAGATTGTAAGTATTCATGAGCATCACATTTAGTTTGGATTATGTTTGAAGTGAACGTGATCTGAGAACTAGTTCTCCAGTGATTTCTTAGCCTGGATCTTAAGGTACACTCCCGCAAAGTTCTTTGCTTATACCTGCTCAATGCAGTGCACTGATGTAGTCGCCTAGGGAGAGCTAATAGAAGTCAAGGAGGTCACAGTCATTGCTAGACTGGATTTAAAAAAAAGACTAAATTCAACAAATGTTAAGACCAACTTAAATGACTGACCAGACACATGACATGTTAGGCATTAGATTTACAATAATTTGAAGCACTGTAGTCGAGGTTAAGTCATTCACACCTTCCTATTTTATTTGTGAATCTTATCTATTTCTCTAATGCATTTGTATTCCTTTGTAGGCTAAGTTAAGAGCCAACACCTATCATGATATATACTCATTGTATTGTTGTATTCTCTTTAAGTCATTACAACATATACTCATTGTGTGGCATGTACAACTTACAGCATATACTCATTGTGTGACATGTACTCATTACAGCATATACTCATTGTGTGACATGTACTCATTACAGCATATACTCATTGTGTCACATGTACACATTACAACTTATACTCATTGTGTGACATGTACACATTACAACATAATTCTCATTGCGTGACATGTACTCATTACAACATATACTCATTGTGTGACATGTACACATTACAACATATACTCATTATGTGACATGTCCTCATTTCAACATATACTTCTAACTTGCTTTTGAACTAATTATTTTTATTTATTTCATACGTTTTTTAAAACCAATTCTTCTTTATTTTCACAGGAGGAAATAGTAAGTACATCTTTCACTAACATATATCATCATATAGACTTTTAAATACACCATACATTTTTATTATTCATTTATGGTTGAACAAATAATTAGGAAAATATGGAACAAACTAGGATGTCTGTTGTCAAGGTGAGATTTAAGGTTTAGCAAGTGGATGACTTAACAAGGTTCCCCACCTCGGCAGGCAAATGCTGTCATAAATGACTACAAGAAAAACTGAATTGTAATATAAAATATCGTCTAACTTTAAATAAATGCTCGACGCTGCAAAGGAACATTTAATAATGAACTATTAAGTGCAAAGATGAATGTTGAGGATTAGGATACGCTGTATTACGATATCATGTTTTAAAGTGTACAGTATACTATAGGAAGCAATAACTCATCTGACAATACTAAAAGTATGTCCACAAGGCCCACATCTTGCAGAACTTGGTTCTACACTGGCTCAATCACAGCCTAAAGGCTCAATCATTGCTCAAGACAGAGCACACTGCAACATTGAATAGAGCAGAGATCTATTTATGCCGCTAAACCAAAAGGCCTTAGCCACAACGCGCAACAAGTCAAACCTAATTTTAAACAAAATATTAAAAAATAATACAAAAACGATTAGCTATTAAACTTTTGGTAATATATTATTTTGTTTGGTATCTCGAACAAGGGAAAGAAATTGTAGTTGACTGAATTTGTGGTATAAGCAGTATCGGTCCCCTTTTTAGGTCGCCGCTCAAAATGGAAAGAAACAATGTTCTGTATGAATACATTCTTCTCCAGTCGTAAGTACCTCACTAGCAGAGTGGTTTACAAGTCTGTGAGACGAGGGCCACGAGTTTGAATTCAGGTCTTTTTTTATGTAAATTCTTTTAAAAAACCAACGACGGTAAAATCC
>JADKLZ010062449.1:0-15462 GCA_021533235.1 Biomphalaria straminea | reverse complement strand
AGTACACAATAGTAGCCATCATTGTGTGTACACTATCAGTACACAATCGTAGTTATCATTGTGTGTACACTATTAGTACACAATACTATAGCATTCTGTGTGTACACTATAGTAGTTTGTCCTAGCATATGGAACAAGGAATGTGCCTTTATCCTTTTGTCATTCCGAGTATTCTACTATTGATTTCTTAGCCAATGATATTTTCTGAAGCTATATTATCCTCTTGATCATGTCAAATATCCTTGGTTCCTCAACTAGTCTGGAAATTGATGTTCTTGTATCAGGGCCGGCCTTGGGCCGATTTGACCGATCGCTCCAAATTGGACCCTTCGCCTGGCATGGACGCCCCAATATACATTAAGCATATCACTATTAGTCATAGGTCTAAGATGTAGGGCTTAAGGGGCTAACACATTGAGTGTATCTTACGATTAACGTAACATTAATTAACTCACTAGCGCCTATTGTGTTTTAGCTGTTTCCAATGCCTGTTGTACAATAAATGCTAATATAATGAGCTCATTAATATTAATAGTTTTTATTGTAAAAAGAAAATTTGAAAAGGGCATCGAAAGTATCCATTAAATTGGGTCCCGTAATTCGTAAGGCGGGCCATGAATTATTTAATTTTTCTCTATGATTTCTCTTAGCAATTCTTATCCTTTCTTTATTAGGACCACCGGAAATAACGCAGCCTTTGACTGACGTCACATCTCTTGAGGGGAAACACGTCATCTTGTCGTGCAGCATTAGGTCCACGCAGACGACCCATGTCACGTGGTACAAGAATGACGTTGAGATCACCGAGGCTGACTTGTACGCGTGCCACTACGACGAGGATGAGGGCCGAGCGACCCTGAGAATCCCGGACGCAACCATATTTGACACGGCCAGCTACAGCGCCATCTGCCAGAATTCTTTGGGTGAAGCCAGAACTACCTGCTCAGTGGTCATTAAAAGTAAGTTCAAATACACAAAATAATGTACATATTTTTTCATGACGGGCGCAGGCTGAGCGGTCACACTGTATACCTATAATAAAGAAATGCACTTGTACCTTAGCGAACTGATTACTCCATATGTCCCTCAGAGAGCCCTGCGCTCAATGGACTCCACGCTTCTAGTGGTGTCACGTTTCTCCCTCAAAAGCTACCGTCTGCGGGCTTTTTCAATGCACGCCCAAAGGTTTGGAACTTCCCATTGATCTCAGACAACATGCTTCAATTCAAGAACATTAAGACTGTAGCGAACTTAGTTCGACCTTTCGATAGTTCTAGACGCCAGGTCAAGTTAGTGCGCTGTCCAGCGTAAACAAGTGCGTAAACAAGTTAATTTTAGAATAGCCAATCGTAGAAAGGGGTTAAGGAAAAAAAAATATACACGTCAGCTTCCAGAAGGTCAAAGTTACTAAAATAGTGATCCGAGAAACTTCTAGGTTCTGGAAGATACGATTTAGAAAAGTATAAATCCCATAAGGGGAAAAAGAGTTAGTCGGGGTCCTCGCACAGTAACGATATTTGAAAAGCGATGGTCCTCGCTTAGAAATGGTTATAGTGGAAGAAAAGTTATTGTATTGTAGAGCAATGGTCCTATGTGTAATCTTCTCTTAGAAGTTTACTAGAGAGTAAAGTGTTATACTAAGTGATATAGAAGTAGTTTATAAGTAAAGTTTTATTATTCAAGATATAGATTGAGTTGTTGTTCAAGAAAGCAGAAGAAGTCATTAAAGCTTGTTCGAGAAACTACAGAAGTATTTCTTTCTTCATTTATTGAGTTTATCAAGTTATTATTTACAATCCTCGGCGTGTGACAGAGAGAAATAACGTCACAAAGACCTATCTGCTTAAAACTTTTTTAGATTTGTTTGTCATTTTAGCTCTCGCGTTTATGTTTGTAATGTTTTCACATAGTATAGCTTCGACCCTACATTTTGTTTGTAAACAGCGCTCTTTAAATGACATTATTATTATTATAATCTCGGTAAAGACTGGGATTACCTAACACTAAAACTAATGGGTATCAAGAGAACCTAAAAGTGGTAAGTCGTTGTTCTGGCCACATGTCACCCTCGTTAACAGTTGGCCATAGAAACAGATGACCTTTACATCTTCTGTACATCACAAAATATGGAATGGTTACTTTTGTTTTTTTTTTATTTTTGACTTTGTTTACGAGAGAGGCCTAGAAGTTATCTCGGACTAACTCAAAAGAAAACTACAGAATGTAGATGTAGTCCAGATCTAGATGTCAAATTTTTGAAGCATAAGCAATTTTTTTTCTTTTTAAAAATTTCTGTCATTATCATCTTTTCTTTGCGTTCCTCATGGAACATAGGGCATCAGTAACACGCCACTCTCCACGGTCTCTTGCTAGTTTTTTTTAAATGGCTTCCCAGCTCTTTCCGGTCCTCTCGGCTTCATCTAGTCTACTGCGTCGCCATGTTATTTTTGGTCTTCCTCTACGTCTAATGCCCTGGGGGTTCCACTCTAAGGCCTGTCTAGCTCTGTTGGTATCTTTTCTTAAGGTGTGACCAATCCATCTCCACTTCCTCTCTAAGATCTGCATCTCAATTTCTCTCTGTCCATCTTCCACAGTTTTTAGTTTTTTATATTTTCATACCAGTGGCATTATTATTATGAGCCATCTAAATGATTCTAGTGTAGCACCTGATAAAAAAAAAGCAAAGACTAGATTAGGTGGACAGCAAAATCCAAAATACAATAAAAATAATTCTTATAATCACTGGAATAAAATGTTTTGGAATGTAGAGTCAAGAATTGAATTCCTGTTTTAAATTAGTTTGATTCAACATTGGAGGGGGGTGAAAGATGCTGTTGGTTTTGTGCAGTCTTTCAGACTTTTTATCTTTTAATCACGCTAATATCTCAAAAACCGGAAAAGCTATTGAAAATCTAATTTCACCATCGTTTGAATCCTGCTCGAAATAGTTTTAATCTGAAATAGGATGAATTTTTTAAAAGTGTGAATTTTCGCTTTTCATACACATGAAATATATTTAAATCGTAAGGGATCAAAGTGTCTTCTATAGATTTCTAAATCTAGGGCTAGAACTTGATCTCTACATTGGATCATAAATCGTTTCATAGATGTTACATCAACTTATGTTCTTTCGAAATTATGTAAATTTTGTTTGTTAAAGCTACGTATGCATACAGTATGCACATATTAATGAACCATTTTTTTAAAACGAATAATAAGTATAAATTTAAAATAAAATTAACGTTCCATCAGCAACCTAATAAAATGATGTCTTTCCAAAATTTTGAAATGCATCTTTTGGAAAGTGAATTTAAAAAAATTAAGTTAAGTGTGTATCACAGAAAAGATTTGTTCTCTTACAGCGTTATTAAGTAATTTTTCAAAATAAATGTCGTAATATATCGTCTTCCACTGACAAACATTGCGTATTATTAGCAGCACTAGAAGTAATTGGGTATCTAAGACAGCTGTTTTTTGCTGTGGCTGGTGACTTGTCCTCACTTACCTATAAGTAAGGTATACTGTATATATAATAGAGAGAGAGAGAGAGAAATCGCCATGTGTATATTTGACTTCAATTGATAAGAGAGGGAGGGGGGGACCAGGGAGTAAATATAGACACAGATAACTGCTCTCTCCACCTTGCGTTACCGCATCAAACAATGTTTGCTCTGCTCAAGTGGCTGTCACATCATGGGGGAACTTTGACCCAGGAAAACAAAAGTGGGTCAGAAATGTTGGACCAAATTTTCGTTCATTCTTCATGCCCTTATCGGCCATGCCTTGATGACTGTCTCCATCCATAAAAAACTTCTTGATAAGTGTCTCCATCCATGTAGAACTTTTGCGCCTTTCAAGAAAGTTCCCTAAGGCAACATAAAAAAACAACAATTTTTTTAACATCACTTGTTGGCTGTTTCGTTAATTATTTTTGCTATTCAAAATTTAGAACTTAGTGTAAATAGCAACCTGAAGCTGTTTCTTTTTTTTTGTAACTTAAAAAAATATAATTTATACTTTTATATTATGTATGGGGGATTATTACTATAATACTATTTTGTATATTTTTGCAATACTTATGCATATAGTTCCCCTATTTTCCCTAAAATAAAAAGAGTTATAAAAATATATTTAGGCTCGGGATGTTCTCTATGCTGTAGGCAAGCTGGCTCTAGAGTGAGGCCGCTGCCTGTTTAGCAGTAGAGAAGGTTGGCGCTGCAGACTAAGTTGTAGAGGGGTAGACCTCTCAGCTGTGGTTTCTAGCTTGTAGATGGACGTGTTTATTCCTGTAGCAATGATTACTCTAAACCGTGGGCAGTAGCTATTGGGCAGTGGACAGTTTGGGAAGTACCTATTGGGCAGCAGCTATTGGGCAGTGGACAGTTTGGGCAGTAGCTATTGGGCAATGGAAAGTTTGGGCAGTAGCTATTGGGCAGTAGCTATTTGGTAGTGGACAGTTTGGGCAGTAGCTGTTGGGGCAGTAGCTATTGGGCAGTAGATATTGGGCAGTAGCTATTGGGGCAGTAGATATTGGGCAGTAGATATTAGGCAGTGAACAGTTTGGGCAGTGGATATTAGGCAGTAGATATTGGGCAGTAGCTATTGGGCAGTGGACAGTTTGGGCAGTAGCTATTGGACAGTAGCTATTGGGCAGTAGATATTGGGCAGTGGACAGTTTGGGCAGTGGACCGGTACTGGGAAGATGATACCGCGGGAGGGAGGGTTCGTGCGGAGGCCCATGGGTTGTAGCCCCCTCCTGCCCTGCCTTAAATTCGGCCCTTTACCTGTCAAGTGTGTCTTTATAGGAGGCTGAGCTTGTGACCTGTAGTTTACTTAATTGGCGATCCAGTAAGGGAAAGGTACGTGTAAGACTACATTCTCACTAACTCGACAAACTAACTCGCTGGTGGCTGCTCGAGATGCCATTTTAATGTTTAACCTGCCATCAAATTTGTTTAAGAATATTTTTTTTTGAATGGCCCGTCAAGATGAAATGGACAACGTACCGTCGTGCTTTGTGTCTTGTGGGAATGGCACTGTTTATTGCTTAAGAAGGAACAAAAATGATGTAGGCCCTACATTCAATTTGATAAAGACCTGCCAAAAGTGAATGTCTAAAAAAAAAATCCTCTTCGGGATGGATACCGTTTAGGGTCTACCTGGAGGCGAATCAATGCCTGGCATTGAAAAGATTTTACTTTCCTAAACTTAGACCTATTGACACAGTGCTTACAGGTTAAATTCATTGCACTAATATAAACACAGGCGCGGTAACTCGGTAGTGCCGTTGTTAACATTGAGTTGCTTCCCCTAACTTCAGACTGATGTTGACATTTCCGAATTCGGAATAATTTTTATACTTTTCTGCTTTGAACGACTATAATGAAAGCTAGTTTTATGCGCACACACAAATACTTTAATAATGAATCAAAAAATATATTATATCCACTTTCATAAGCAGTAGTCATGCATAGTGCACTGTGTGCAGACACAAAGGGTTAAGGGGGAGGTCCTACATTGGACATCTTGAGGTATAAATATATGTCTAAATTCCGATTTGGTACAATAAGATAACATAAAATAATCATTAAAACTCATTAAATGAATAATAACGTATTTATTGATGAGATAATGCACAAGTGACAAATCTCAATTCATATCGTCTCACGTCGTGCTTTCTGTGCAACAGAGGTCATCTATAGCATCATCTACATCCTTGCTGTACAGTACGTGAATAGCAAGCTGACATGGACGTGTCGTAATATTCAATATTCAATTTAAAAAAAAAAATAGGACATTCATTCTGGCTCCGGAAGCGGGACTTTCGAATTCGGAGCCACCCCCCTTCCTCAGCCCTAGCTATGCCACCGGTCATGCGTTAACTACCAATGCTTTTTTTCCTTTTTCTTTCATTAAACGATTGCTGGATAATTGTAGACCTTAACTTTAATTTTGTATATTTTTTTTTAAACAGGAAGGTATGAACACGTACCAGCCATTACAAAAGGTCTTTCTAACCTGTCAGTCGGGGAGGGTCACTCTTTCCACCTGGCTTGTACCATCCTTGATGCTGCCAGCACTGCGTGGTTCAAGAACGGGAATCTGCTCGCTCCGTCTGCTGATGTCCAGCAGGTGTATGATGGGAAGGAGGCTAGCCTGAACTTCAACGAGGTGCTCCTAGAGGATGCTGGTTGCTACGAGTGTGTTGCAACAAATGATTGTGGGGAATCTAGCACTTCTTGTACCGTGGAAGTCACTTGTAAGTAAAACCTGTATAATTATTTCCATATCCTGATAGTTCAATGTTGAACAGTACAGATGTTAAATGCTAAGCAAATTATACATGTTTATCCAGTTAATTAATTTAAGAAACCAAAGTAAGCATCATATTTCCAGGTAACAACATCAAGGTTTACCGTATGTTAAAAATGCCTTGTAGATTTATATTGTTTACATTTTACCTTTACCACTTCCTTAGTCTGTTGGACCGTTGGGGGCACAATGCAAGATTTGACGACCCTCTTTCTTCATTTCTCTTTGTCTATTGCCTTAGAATCTCTTTCAATGGAGGGCTTGTTTATTTTTTTTTATGTTGTCTTCCCATCGCTTTCTCTGTCTTCCTCTTCTTCTTTTTACTGGTACTGTTCCCTGAAGAAAGGTCTTTACGAGCCCCAAGGACCGTGTTATATAGCCAAAGATTTTAGCTAGCTTTTTTTACTATAGTAGGTCATCATGGGGGTCCAATCTCAATCTCTAATGAATACTGAATCTACGTTATAACAATAAAGTCTTATGTTATTAACCATATGGTTATCTATCTTGACGGTTCCATTAAAAAAAAATACTTTTTCTAGTTTTGGCCTAAATCGCAGAGGAAACAATTCTACCCATTTCCCTTGCCTGTCTCTAATATTGGTACTTAAGTTCCCATTTTAGACCGTGTGTCTGTGGCCCCCGGTTAATGAGGGTGTCATGTGGCCAGCAGAATTTTCAACTACCTTTTCTTTTCCCAAACTAATGTCAGGTACCCATTAGAGTTGGCTGGACTCAAAGGCACAATTGAGATCGCAAAATAAAAAAAAATTCCCTAAGGTTTAAACCCAAGACTCCTTTGTTCAAAAACCAAAAGCTTTATGACTCAGCCACTGCGCTTCCAATGTTTGTACTTAGCAACAAAAAATAATGACCAGTCTTTTTTTTTACATTTACCTATCCCTTAGTCTGTTGGACCGTTGGGGCACAAAGCAAGACTCGTCAACCGTCTTTCTCCATTCCTCATTGTCTTTTGACTTAGAACATCTTTCAATGGTAGGCCCGTCCATTCTTTAATGTTGTCCTCCCATCGCTTTCTCTGTCTGTCTCTTCTTCTTTTTTCCTGGCACTGTTCTTTGCGAGCCCCGAAGATCTTTCAATATGGCCTTAGATTGTGAGCTTGCGTTTTTTTAACTATAGTTAGCAGATCATCATGCAGTCCGATCACTGCAGTAACCCTGTCTCTGATCTCTTGGTTTGTGATGCGGTCTTTAAATGTGATGCCTAGAATACTTCTGTAGCATCTCAATTCCATTACTAGGATCCTCCTCTCTAGATCTGCAATCAGCGTCCAGGACTCACAAGCATATAAAAAATGTTGCCATTATATCAACTCACTATGTCTGTCTGTCTGTCTATCAACACCCATTCTCGGATCAAGTTGAAGCTTTCTTTACACAACACAATTATTTGTTGGCATAGACAAGACATGAATCAATAAAGATTTACTGAATGGACAATGTATTACTACTAATTAATTATTCTGTTTTTACCAACAAGGGAATTTAGTAATTTAGAATTCAATCATAAGGCTAAATTTGTTGGGTTTAGTCCCCTTAATAATTGTTAATGCTATTTCTCCCTCACGTATTCTCCGATCAAGTTTATACTTTTAAAAAATGTATTGTACCTAAAAAAAAAAAACTTGTATCACTAAACAAATATACTAAATAGGTCAATACATTATTGGCAATTAATTATTTTGCTTGATATCAAGTAAGGGAAATAGCCTGCACATTATTGATACATATAGTTTTAAGGGTTACTGCAGCTCCATCATATCCAACAACACTCTACTGGATTACGACATTAACAACAGGATAGCCAAGGCAATGGCCATCATGTCACGGTTGCAGAAAAGAGTATGAGACAACATATTGCTGACTAACAGCACTAAAGCTCTAGTCTACCGGACCTTCACTTTGCTATACGGAAGCGAAACATGGTCAACCTACTCATGGCAGGAAAAAAAGCTGAATGTCTTCCACCTCCGATGCCTAAGGCGGATCTTTAAAATAAGGTGGCAAGATAAGATAACCAACGAGGAAGTGCTACGAAGAGCAGCTTGGCAACGTTCTTAGAATGCCAGTAGGTCGACTCCCATAGGACATACTGTATGGCGATCTAATAAAAGGCAGAAGAGCCGCTGGTTACCCACTTTTACGTTATACGGATGTATGTAAGCGGGACATGAAGCTCTTTAAGATCGACACTAGCAGCTGGGAAGAGATGGCACTGGATAGATAAACATGGAGAGAGAGAGCATAAAGGAGGGGTCTTTGATTGCAGATGCCATACACAACAGAAGCAGAAAGAAGGGTGAAAATGCAACAGCTCCTGGTGACTACATATGCCCAACCTGCAATGGCAGCTGTGTATCAAGGATCGTCCTCTTTAGTCACACAAGAGCTTGCAAGGGAAGATAATCGGCTCTCGAGACGTAAAATGCTACAGAGCTTTAAGGGCGAAGTTCTTTCCCGTTATATAGTTTCCACTCTGTGTTTAAAAAAAATAATTTTAAATATATTTTGCTTGTTTATATCTTACTAAGTAAATGTGTACAATATCATCTCTTAAGTTAATGTATTGTTCAAATCAGTATCTATGAGATTATATGTCTGTTAGTAGTGTTAGATTCAAATGCAAATATGAATTACATTATATGTTTTATGGTTTCATGCATCAACCTATTTAACTTCATTAAAGTTACATGTAAGAAATATTTGAATCAAAATTATTTCAGTGTCAAGATATTTGTGGTATAAAAACGGGTTATAAAGTGGTATTATCAAATATCAATATGTTTGTTGTTAATCAACTGAAATTTAAGAAAAGAACTACCACAAGGGCCTATACTTTAATAAACGATGTTACATAGTCTGGACGTGGATACGTTAACCTGTTTGTCTTGTGTGTTATTGTAAACGAAAGTATAATCTGAATAAACCATTAAAAAAAAAAAACTTCAACCAGACTTACTGGAAATCATAACCGTGTTTTGTAACATGTTGTTCTCTAAATTCCTTATGAGCTCACTGTAATGTTGTTTGGCCTCAGTCTTGAGTTGACAATAACAGCCTGTATACAATGGCGTGGGACTTAATGACTGAGAGATGTACAGCAACATTGCTTGTGTTGATTAGCTCAGCTCTAAGTACACTTTGTGGTACATATAAATAGTTACAAATAAAGACAAATCCTTCCGAAAGAATCCCAATATCAAGGAAAGAATGCCAATATCAAGGAGAGAATGCCAATATCAAGGAAAGAATCCCAATATCAAGGAAAGAATCCCAATATCAAGGAAAGAATGCCAATATCAAGAAAAGAATGCCTATATCAAGGAAAGATTTCCAATATCAAGGAAAGAATGCCAATATCAAGGAAAGAATGCCTATATCAAGGAAAGAATGCCTATATCAAGGAAAGAATGCCAATATCTAGGAAAGAATGCCAATATCAAGGAAAGAATGCCAATATCAAGGAAAGAATGCCAATATCAAGGAAAGAATGTCAATATCAAGGACTTCGTTCGTGTAACGTAAATGTGTCTACGACAGAGGACACTGGACACTCTGGTGATCATCAAGTTTTGACAGTTTCCGAACCACGTTAACCATTAATTGCTGTGCAAGCTGGGAACTTTTTTGTCTATGTGTTGTTGGCAATGTAATCTCTTTTACTGAAAAAAATAAAATAATCGTCTTTGTCGTAATGGAAATTTCGGAATATATGTGTTTAAAATTATTTTCTTCATAAGATTTTATTTTATATAATTTCCTTCAATTTATTATTAATATAAAAATAATTTGTTAACTGTTTTTAAATAAAATTTAAAAAACAAAAAAGTAACTTCAACCAGTTTTGCATCAATTTCATTTATTATCTTTTTGTCTTATTTTTTTCTTTTACTTCATGTAATACTAGTGTCTTTTTTTTTTTTTATTTTTTTAGTATTTTTTTTATTCCCTTCAATTTTTTTTTTTCTATTTACAGCCAGTGGTTCAGAGAATACAGTGGTTCCCATGTTCCTGACCAAGTTTTCTGATACACAGATATTGGATGGTGAGAATGTGACCCTAGAATGTGAGGTCATTGGTTCCCCAGAACCCAACATTACTTGGTGGAAAAATGGACATGAGTTGCCCGCAGATCTAAGCTTTAGGTACATTTTGAAAATAATGTCAACTAAAATGGCATAAAGTATTTTAATTTCTTGATCATGATATGTACAAAAACAAATGCTTAGCCTCTGAAAAATGTTTATGGCAGAATTTCTACTGCGCTTGCTGTAAACAAAATATATGCTGTAATGACCTCTTTTGTGAAAGCTTAAAAATTTCTTTTAGTAAGGATTTGGGATTGAGTATTAAATTTGAATTTTAAAAAAAAAACAACACTTTTTTTAAATTGTTTAATATAGTGCTTCATGCTTAGTATGTGATTGTCCAATCTCTTTTGTGGATCAGTCGGGGTAGAGGGGTATCTGGGAGAAGGCTTTCTGTGCTGCCTTTAGGCACTCGGCAAACACAGCTTTGCTGGAGTCAGGATTCTGTCTATAGCAATCTGTAGGTGATTTAAAGATAATGAGTTTCTTTTTCCAACAGTTAATGAGGGTGTCATGTGGCCAGCACAAAAACCAACCATCTTTACTTTCCCCAATTAATGTCAGGTACCCATTAGAAATTGTTGGACTCAAAATTTTAAAATTAAAATCCCATTCTTCACCAGGATTTGAACTTGGGATCCTGTTTCAGAAGCCTAGCTCTTTACTGCTCAACCTCCTGTATAAATCATAGGACACTATAAATGTTTTCATCTGTAATATTCTCAATACATTTTTTTAACAAGTCACTAGAATATTATTGAGATTTAGATTTTACTTTCAATTAATTATGATAAAAATTTTGTTTTGTATATAATAAGCTTTTTTTTTTATTTTTAGCTTACAACTTTTTCAAAGATAATATATTCCATATTATTCGTCTTCTGATGGTTAAGTGATTAATAATCTAGGTAATTTGTTTGATTTGCTATACTAAATTGGGTTTTTGTTCAAATTATTCTTTAGTGCCAACTATGATGGCAGAGTGTCCTGTCTACAGATAAACAACATAAGGTCTGAGGATTCTGGGATATACAAATGTACAGCAGAAAATACAGCCGGCAAAGTTTCACTAGAAGCTAACGTGACTGTTATAGGTAAGCCCTGATTATTTATTATATGCATCAATTATAACCAATGATAGGCTCGGTTTGAAATTTCCCATGAATCATGCTAGATATTCATATGCACCCTGGACTGTTGTTGGGTCATCTTGATGGTCCTGGGTTTATACCATTTCCAGTTGTCTTGCAGAGAAGTTTGAGCTAGGAAGTAGATTATCATTGAAGGAGCATCCAAAAAATGTTCAACATTTTACAAACATTGTTAAAACAGATCAGTTAGTCAGGGGTCAGTTAGATTTGTAATTAAAAGTAATTTAAATGTATAAATACATTGCGCAGCAATCTGGAAACAGATGTCATGCACATGTGTAAGACATGGGGACAGTTGGAGAAACTCGCCCAGAACCAAGATGCCCGGAAGAAGCTGGTTGGTCGCCTATGCCCCAGTAGAGACCACAGGCAGAGATGAGATGAGATGATAAATGTATAAAAATTACAATAAGCTCATAGAATAGTTCTGGTCCTTGCAATTGTTCATTGCAATCAAATATGCTTCATTCTTTTTGAAATAAATTTTCTAGTCAGAGTTTTTGTTTGTAAAAAAAAAAAAAAATAGGTGCGGTACTCAGTGATGGTTTGTCTTTAAGGTACTAATAAATTAATAATAGACATTAAAATACAAGAAAAGTAATATTTTTTCCGCACATTGTAAAAGGTGGTGGTATTGTGTACCGCCACAAAAAAAGCACAGGTTCTATTAAATAAAAAAGTATAAAGAAAATTTAAAAAAAAAAAACAAAAAAAAAAAACTTTTTTTTGGTCTATTTCTGGTCACATTTTAATGTGACTTAATCCTAATTAGATACTACATGGTGTAAAACTTTATATGATGGTTTAAATACTTGCTTGGTGAGAACCAGAGACGGTGGTCTAAATACCTACTTCGTGTGGAATTATTGATTAAATACTTACTTGGTGTAGAATTATTGATTAAATACTTACTTGGTGTAGAATTATTGATTAAATACTTACTTGGTGTAGAAATATAGATAGTGGCCTCGATACTGCTTACTGTAAAACAATAAATGGTGGCTTAAATGTGTGCCAAAAATTTAAAATATTTTCACAAGTTCTAAGAGATTTAAAATTGTTTTTTTCATTTTAAGTTGTGTATTTTTAGTCTTTTCTGACTATTAGTTTCTTCTCATTTAGATGTAAATGTGTGCATGGTCTTTAATTTCTTTATCATAGTTTTATGTTTTTGTATAAGTTGAATCTGACTTGGGAGAAGTTTTCCAACTGTACAATTTATTACATTTTCTATCAATGATGATATATTGTCTGTTATTTATTTCTCAATTCAAATCATTTACTGTCACTAATCTGAAATACTTTTATAAATTCCCAATAATGTCTATATTTTTTTCACCAGTCAAGAGAGCTCCACACTTTGTGTCCAAACTTGAAGACATCAACACAAGTCGAGGTAAAGCAGTGGTCCTCAGATGTTCAGTGGCTGGTTCTCCCCAACCTTCTGTGAGCTGGACAAAAGATGGCATCAGCATTGGTCAGTCATCCAAATATATACAGTCCTATCACAACGGGGTAGCTCGGCTGGAGATTTTGCAAGCAGTCATTCAGGACTCTGGAAATTATGAATGTGTGGCTCGAAATGTGGTGACAGAAATATCCTGTCTTGGTAGAGTTGTGGTCCTTGATCCTGAAGGTGAGCTCAGAGTCACTTTTATATTTTATATTATTTTATATTCCAGTTAATGGAACCAAATTGGAATGCAATTGTTTTAGTCATATTAACTGGCTGGTCTGATTAGCCATATTTGACTATATAACAGGATTTGTTTTGGTACCTGTCACGGATGAATGTGCGTATGAATGTATAATCTATTTTTACCTATGCGCGAATGACCGGAAGTGTGTTAGTTGTTAGTAAGAGTCCAGCTTGTTGTGAGATACAGTGAAGTTGATTAAAGTTTCTATGTGTTAGTTTGATCTAGTGTTTGTGTTATTTATAAAGTCACAGTGGAACCGGGGACACCTAGACATAATATAAGGTACTTTTAAACGAGTCAGAAATAAATATAAATAAAAGATAAAGAAGCTGTGATAGTACCGTACTTTAGGATTTGGTCTGATGAAATGGCTGGTTTAATTAAGCGATGGATTGATTAACAGGATTCTACAGTATAAGTGAAGATCTGATAGTGAAAGTGCAACAACAGAAGACAAAACGAAATTAGAAAAATTATTTTAAAGACTTTCAAATATATGTAGAGAGAGAAAAAAAGAAAAATACACCACTATTAATTTTCTTTAGCTATATTTTAAAAAACAACAACAACTAAACTGTACAAAAAAATGTAGATTACTTACACATTTTAATTGTTGTCTGATTGATATTCACTTAATATTAATTCTAAAGATAAACACATTTGAGCCAGAAGTTTAATAAGTCATAGTGTTAATTGAAACAACCAAAGTTCCACGTTGGTCTTACAAAAATCTTTTGGTGTCAAATTGGGGTCTTTAGGAGCTATGTTGTATTAGTTTCTTGCACAGGGTAAGGGTTAGGGTTAGCTTTCATTTTGACTTACATTGGGTTTACTCAATGCTCTACATAATATCTAAGTGGATTTTTTTTCTGTCATAATTAACATTATGTAATATCAGTATTTGATAAGATAAGATAGGATTTGACCTTTGTTGAAACTAGACTTGTACACATTCCCTTGTTATTTTTTAGATAAAAAATATTAGTCTTTACAATGTCTTGAATGCTTTTTTTTAACCATCAGCTCAAAGGTCAACCCAGGCACCTGTTGATGATCATGTTATCGAGACATTGCCCAAAGTGACCAGGACAAGGACATTTAAAAAGTTGTCAGAGCCACGGCCATCAGATATTATAACAGCTGTCATTCAGAGAGCTTCCTCCATGGAACTACAAAGGACCCAGAGTCTTGATCAAAGTTCTACCATGACAACTGAACTCAGTGCTAGTGTGGTCAACCAAAATGACCAGAAGCTAAACTCCTCTGTGAGTAGCTCTACACCTGCACTGGCTAGTGAGATCAGTGTGGTTCCAAGACCAGCATCCCTTGGGCAGCTGTCAAAGCCAGCAGTCAGTTCAAGGAGTTTGACCAGCCTTGAAATACAGCCAAAGGCTGACCAGACTAGTCCACTACCCCAGCCTGCTAAAGGCACCAACTTGGGTAGGTCAGTTTCCATGCATGTAGTTAGGAATAATAACCTTGTGTCCCCTGATAGCTCTCCATTGACTACCAAGGTCACATGGTCTCCATCACGTGACCACTCAGAGATAACAATAAACAAAGCCACATCATTAGAGATAATCAACGAGTCCAAACCACTGAATTCCATTCCAGGCTACAGGCCTGTGTCACCTGTGTTCCTAACATCACCTGACAAAGAGAGACCTTCAGTGTCACCTTTGGCTAGAAATGACATTGCAGTGGTCAGTCTAGGTCATGACCCTGCCAGCAAAGACATTCCAAAAATTCCAAAGTCAGAACCAGAAAATCATTCATCTTCTAAACTAGTTACTCCACTGATGACTACCTCACAGTCAAATCCACCTCATGAGATTTCACTTAAAAAACTTGGACCCAGTTCAGCTTCGCCATCACATCCGATCACTACCTCATCCACTGAAAATGACCAGCCAGCCAAACAGGAAGTAAAAGCACTGCCCAGGGTCAGCCAACTGAGGCTGCAGTTTTTACAAAATGACTTGCAGGCTGGTCAGCAGAGTAGACCACTGGCCAGTAGCGGGGCGGGAATCAAAAGATGGCACTCTCTGCCTCCTCAAGATATACGTCCTAATGTTGTGAAGGTAAGATACTTTAAACCATTTTATCTTTTTTGAACTAATGTGTATGGTCTCATCTTGTACTGTATGTTGTATGGTCTCATCTTGTACTGTATGTTGTATGGTCTCATCTT
>JADKLZ010062447.1:0-11498 GCA_021533235.1 Biomphalaria straminea | reverse complement strand
TTCGATATCGGGTGTGTCAGGTCTTTGTTGAATTATTATTAAGAATTACTGTGTTCATGTATCAACAAAATTATTAATGTGAAATGTGTCTAGGTATTACAGTGATTTTGAAATAACAATTTGTGACTTTTGTGTTATTATTATTGTTTAATAACTTGTAATAATTTTAGGCCCAAGTTCAGCTCGACAGTCACACCATACACATTCAATTATACATAAAATAATTAACAATATGTATGATGATTCAAATAAAATTAAATAATTTATTATAATGAATCTATGTACAATGAAAAGATGTCTAAATCAATGATAATGATAATCAATATAGATACAGATAGTATGATATAAAATCCAATTATTTGTAATATGATTACAAATGAAAATAAACAATCACCTTAACTATCAATGTTCAACTTGAGTTCACCCAAACTTCATCACAGGTAGATCATGTTCTAATCAAGATGCCACCAACAGTCAGCATCAGTGTTCACAGCCAAAACAGCTCAGAGGTTCATAAACCTCAACAGGCCTGACCAAAGCAACCCGCAGTCTGGAATCTGTAAACTCAGACTTGCAAACGAACACTAGGCAAAGAAACTAAGACGAAATCTCAGTTCAAATAGTCCAAAGCTTAGAATTAGACTGAAACTTGAAACACAAACCTAAGATCATGTAGAAAGATAAAAGAACGAAGTCATCTAATCTTCTAGTCTACAAATAGAATTACAAATACGAAATACGATCGAATCAAATAGAATAACTATTCAATGAGAAATTAAAACTAACCCTAAACAGAGGTCAAGATAATCCAATTCAAGAATATCAACCAAGGCACAACGATAAGGCTTTCCAGTATCTTAATTCCATGGAGAATTCATGAGCTCTAACAACAACGTCTTGCCTCTAGAATACAAGATGGAGACAGACGACTCACTGCGTCACTCGCAGGACTATGTCATAAGAAATTATGACAAGCAACAAAGGGAAACAGCCTACTAGTTTACACAAAATGACGTCATCAAAAAGTGTTGAACGCGGCACTAATTAAATTTGATTGTTTTGACTACCGTATGCAGTTACTTTAATAACTGCGACAGGGTGTCGGAGAAATAACGTGTACACACTTTGTAATTATTTTTTTTTAATTGGTTCATGTTTTGTCAGGTACAAAAAATGATTGTGAAATATTCCAACTTGATCCGAGATTGGGTCTGGGAGAAATAACGCGTGCAGACAGACAGACAGACAGAGTGACTTGAAATAAACTTTATAAAAACGAATTAAGATGCTCTATCCAAAATCTCGCCCAAAGCCACCATCTTCCGCTTGTGGCCAGTCTGTAACTTTGTTTTAGTATCAAGTTTTGGATTTGAACATTATAACTGTCAAGTAAAGACAAAAGAGTTACCTACGTTTTGAGAAGCAGGACAAAATATGGTGGAACCTTAAATCTAAAACTTTTCTTTAGAAATATATTTTACGTAATAAACTCAAATCAATGCTCGCTTCATCTTGTGATGCAACTTTCCTGTAAAAAAAGAAACATATCCGTAAAATCCAGATCGTTGGTCAGCTTGGTGATAGAATTTCGTCTGATATATTGTTAGATTGCTCATCTTTACTCTGTCCTATATTTCCAATCAGTTATATGTATTGCATCGATTATATCACTTGAATTAGTAGTGTCGTTGGATATTCATACCATGCATAGGACAATTTCTAAAACTTATTTCTAGTTACACTAAATACTAGTTTAAATAATGTAGAATTTTGGGAACGTCTCAGCCAACATAAATTTACAGCTCTTCTTGTTCAATTTTGTACGCCTTTGCATAAAAGGTCTATTAATAGTATTATAACTATTTGTCTTTCTTTATTTACATTGCTCATCAATGCTCCAATCCATAGAAGAAAAATGCTCTTGGCATGTAGATATCACGCACATTTTTTAAAATGACTTTCTGTCTGTCTGTCCGTCTGTCCGTCTGTCAGACTCCGAGCGCCAAAACTAGAAGAGATACGAAAAATATTATTTCACCATTAAATGCGACTTGAAAAGTTTAGGTGCAACGGCTACTTTTAGTTTTCTAAAAGCAAACCGTTTAATTTATAAAATTAATTATGCAAGCGATTTTTTAATAACAAAACACCAATTCTAAAACAATTACGTAAATGTAAGGGAGGAAATGTTACTATAAGAAATGCTTCTGGCATGTAGATATCATGCACATTTTTTAAAATGAACTTTTAGCAGCGGCTTTCGTGTACTAGCGTAAAGCCCGGAAATGACATGATTCTAAACTAATTTATTAATTTAAAAAAAAATCAGATTTAAAAAAAAAAGATTGTTTAGTGCCCCCATTAGAATGAAACAAGCATATTTTTGTGCGTTTTGTCTGTTGGTTGGTCTGTCCGTCACGGTTAGAAAAAAACACTAAAGGCTTTTGAAAATATGATTTAACCTTTACTGTTCTTTCAGAAATATTGCGATAGTTTAAGGATGGGAGCATACAGGAATTGAGCCAGGGACTTAGAAGGAACATCCGAAACATCTTGCGAATAGGCGGATCTGACAGGGATCCGACTCCGACGGGGGCCGCCTCTGAGTTTGTGTATCACACAAACTCTCTTTGTAATCTTGTTTTATTTACAATTAATTTCCTTATTCCTTCCGGGTAGAGTGCAGAGTTTATTTGTGAGTAAGTTCTCCCACTTATGGCGAGTGTGTCAGCCTTCTCATTTCCTTCTAGTAGTATATAAGCTGGTACCCATTGAATAATAGTTATTTTTGTTGTTGTTAAGTTTTGTAGGTGCTGTTCTGAGGTTTTTAATATAAGAGAAATCAGAGTTTTGTAAGCTTTGGAGGGTTGTCTTTGCATCGGTTAGTAGGACAATAAGACTGTGTGGGGAACTGGATGATTAGCTAGCATTTTAACAGCTAGTGTTATTGCTTCACTTTCTGCTCTTTGGCTGTCAGAGAGTTCTCCAGTTGCAATGGATTTTTCAAGTTTTTCACCATCTGGCCATTCGATGAGAATTCAAGCTCCTCCATTTGTGGTGGCTTTATGGGATGATCCATCGGTGTAAACTCTGATCCACTGATTGCTATGATAATTGGTTTGAAGAAAACAGTTCACTATTTCCTTGAGCTCTGTTGGTCTGTAGTCAGATTTTCTTTCTATTTTTTCGATATGGTCCCTTATAGTAGGAAAAGTGCTTTCATCCCAGGGTTTCATTTTGGTGTATCGAGGATTGTAGAGTTACTTTTTCGAGTTGTTGTTTCTTTTTTAGGCTTACAAATTCCTATATGTTATTGGTCCTTTTGAGACGGTGTTTCGTGCCAGTTTTTTTAGTTTCCATTTTGGTGAATTGGAAGAGGATTTTTATTTCTCTTTTTTCATCCATAGAGATCAGGGCAGCAGTTTCCCCCATAGCTCTTATTGGTGTTGTTTTTATTGCTCCTGTCATTATCCTTAGACTTATATTTTGATCCTTGTCTATTTTTCTCAATTTGGTTTTGGCGGATGAACCCCATGTAGATAACTGAATGTATTTTTTTACCTTTGTTACCCAAATAGGATTTTTTTTTCTTCAGGCTATTACGTACTTTGTAGGCCTTGTTGCAACTCATGTTTTACTTGTTTTCTCGTTCATTTCCAAATATTAGCTCTAGTTATTGTAAACTTTGTCGTTACAGTTTTGATCTGAGCTTTTCTCAGCCCTTTTCCTTTCCAACTATCCTGACAGGCTTGTCCTAAACAGTTGTCCGCACTTGATGTCGAGGTTGGAATCTAGTTGTGTCTCACGCGATAGTAATTTGTATGTTTATTTCAGGACAGGTGTCGGAAGAATTCGACATACATTACGGCGTTAAGGAAGTAGAACTACTTGATACTCAAGATGATACAGGAAATGTCTTGTGATCTTTTCAGAAACAAAAAACAACTACTTGGTAAAACAAATGCAATAATTACCACTAATTGATTAAATGACTGTTTGTTTTGTTAAGTCAAGTGTTGTCATTGAGAATAAATACACGCGGAAAGTTTGAACTTAATCCCAGAATGCAAAGCGGAATAAATAAACAAAATGTAATACAATAAAACCTTGATCGACTTTGTATAAACTTGGTAAAAAAAAATCTCGTTGTAATACGAGTTTGGCACATTATTAGATGTTATAATTAAACATGTTTGTTAATTTCTTTATATGAAGTTCGCCGCAATTTACAGGATCGATAAGTTTTACAAAATGTTGCATTTTGGTAACAAGCTGAACTATAGCGTCAGGTCAGAGGTTTTGAAGAAGTTTAGAAAGCCATAGAGTCTAATAATGAACTCAAAGTTAGCTCCCCTGTCAGATCATGTGGTATATAGGGCAGCGGATGTAAATAATAATGCAAATAAATGCAGAAAAAAACAAAACAAATTATGACCAATAGCCAACATGGCTTTAGAAGGACCATCAGTATTGGACACGAAAAGCTAACTAGCGTTAGCAGCTTCAAATACCTCGGAGCTATTGTCTCGGATGAGGGAACAAAACCCGAACTATTGGTCTGTGTTATGAACTTATAGTCTGTTTCTGTTGTCGATCCTATGTTTACATGTGCTTGTAACTCGTGCGTAAGAATGTGTTCACGAACTGTGTGTTGTGTTGTCATTCAGTTTATTAAAGCCATACTATACAGACATGGTTTTCGATTCTGTTATCATTATGTTCATTACAATTTACAATTCATTACAGTTTCCACTATGACGTCATCTATCGCCCTGGCAAGGAGAACACTGTAGCTGATACTTTTACCAGAAACTATCTATCTGCCATCACTCGCAATGACCTTAAATTACTGCATACTAGTCTTTGCCATCCGGGCGTTACTCGGCTATTGCACTACGTAAGGGCTAAAAATCTTCCATTTTCCTGTGATGACGTCAGAACTGTGATAGAACAATGTCCAACTTGTGCAGAACTGAAGCCCCGTTTCTTTCGACAGCCGACTGGAGAACTGATTAAAGCGACCCAACCTTTTGAGAGAATTAGTATGGATTTCAAGGGACCTCTCCCTACTGTTTCAAGAAATAGATATTTACTTACCATTATAGATGAATTCTCTAGATTCCCGTTTGCATTTGCATGTCCCGATATGTCTTCATATACAGTTGTTAAATGTCTCAATGAGCTATTCGCCCTATTTGGATTCCCAGCGTACGTCCACACTGACAGAGGAACTTCATTCATGTCTACTGAGGTGCAGCATTTCCTCCACGAGAGAGGAATCGCGACCAGTAGATCCACACCTTACAGTCCCAGAGGCAACGGTCAAGTAGAGAAGCTAAACTCGACCTTATGGAAAGCCATTACTTTGGCTTTACATTCTAAGGAACTGGACATAGCTAAATGGGAACTAGTACTAAAAGATGCTCTGCAGTCCATCCGGTCATTACTATGCACTGCAACTAACAGGACACCACATGAACGATTTCTTGGGTTCAACCGAAGAAGTGGTTCCGGGACATCCCTGCCAACATGGCTGACCAGTCCGGGTCCTGTCCTGCTGAAGAAGAACGTTAGATCTTCTAAATATGATCCCATAACAGAGGAAGTTGATTTAATAGCATGCAATCCTCAGTACGCTGTTATCCGAACACCAAACGGTCGAGAGGAAACAGTCTCATTACGAATGTTAGCCCCTAGGGAGGAACAAGACGTTATAGAAAATGATAATCAGAGTGGAACAGTGCTTGATATTGACTGCCCCATCCAAAGCTCGCCTCCCAGGGATCAACCTACTGATTCTACGATGGTTGAAGAAACCACCAGCACCACCGAAGACGTAGTCAGACCGCCTGAAACACAGGCAGATGAAACTACACCTAGATACAATCTTAGAGTAAGGAGATCTAGGCCCAATTACAAAGAGTAAAAGCTCATCAGCTTAATAGAACTCTTAAGTTTGGCATTCAATTTGTCAATACTAGTTTCCAGAATTACATTTGTTTATTCAGTTATCTTCATTGTACTTTGTTAATTGACTTTCATATGATGTTTGATTTATCATATTATATTTTAATATATTTGATCTATAATGTCATATCGATATGATACAGTATGTCATGCTATCCTACATTGTTTGTTTACTTGAACATCTGTTGTTATTCTACGCTTAATTTATTATGTTATTGTTATTAATACTAGTAAGCACATTTTGAACTGGGGGTGAATGTTATGAAATTATAGTCTGTTTCTGTTGTCGATCCTATGTTTACATGTGCTTGTAACTCGTGCGTAAGAATGTGTTCACGAACTGTGTGTTGTGTTGTCATTCAGTTTATTAAAGCCATACTATACAGACATGGTTTTCGATTCTGTTATCATTATGTTCATTACAGTCTGAATAGCATAGTCCACAGCAGCCCTTTCTAAACTTAAAATAATATGGAAAGACAAAGGCTTAGCCCTCGGCACCAAAATCAGACTGATGCGCTCCCTGGTCATGGCAACATTTCTGTATGCTTGAAAGTCTTGGACCCTGACTGCAGAGCTAGAGAGGATGATCCTAGAAATGGAATTGAGAAGCTACAGAAGGATTCTAGGCATCACATATAAAGACCGCATCACAAACCAGGAGATTAGAGACAGGGTTACTGTAGCGATCGGACCCCGTGATGACCTGCTAACTACTGTGAAAAAACGCAAGCTCAAAATGTATGGCCATATAAAAGATCTTCGGGGCTCGCAAAGACCTTCTTCCAGGGAACAGTACCAGGAAAAAGAAGAAGAGGCAGACAGAGAAAGCGATGGACGACAACATTAAAGAATGGACGGCCTACCAATGAAAGAAGTTCTAATCAGGGCAATGGATAGAGAGGAATGGAGAAAGACGGTCTTCAGGTCTTGTTTGGTGCCCCAACGGTCCACCAGACTTAGGGATAGGTAACAGGTAACAGAATGTAAATAAAGATCATCATGTGGTATGCGGTTAATGAGTGTGTCAAGTTGCCAACATAATGACCAACCGCTTTTACTTTTCCAATTAAATGGGTATAAGACTTTTAGTCTTTAATAGGATTCGAACCCATGAACTCCTGGTTTAGAAGCCAAGAGCTATACCACTCAACCACCGCGCCTCAATTTACTTTAGACAACGTTGAATTTAAAATATATCAGTTTATTAAAATTGTGAAGGAAGTCTGTTTAGATCAATAGCTTGTTGCCATGTCACAGGCCAGGGTTCTGTCTTCTATAACGATGGGTTTCTAGTTTCATTGACGTCCTTAAAACAAACTTGCCCCAGAGCTTCATTTTCTGACATCCTGCCCTAAAGAGGGTATTTTTTTTGTTTCTAAAAGCATGCCGAAAATATGCATGTTAACGTAAGTGTACTTCACTCGTGATGAGGCCTAGTAGAGAAAGTAAAAGTAAAGCACCTCTTTTAGAACGTGAGATCTGATGGGCAGTAAAATTAAGGCACATCTTTCAGAACTTGTGATCTGTGGGGCAACTTATGTAAAGATAATCGGTTTCTATGAGCCACGGTTAACGAGGGTGTCACGTGACCCGCATAACGACCAAAGGCCTTAACTATCCACAAATAAAGTCTGGAGTTTAGTTTAACAAGCCTCTAGAATATTACCCTCAACGTAAGGTTTTAATAATCCTATATTCCAAATTTAATACGATAAAAACCTTGCCTGCTCGTAATGAATATTAACTGGAGATTTCTACCTACTATTACGAAGAAGGCCTACATGCTGCCTGGCCGTGGGGTTTGCACGCTGGAATGCCATTTGGATTTATCGATGGATTCAAACCCAGTCTGCTCCCATCCCCTGTCGTCCTGCGGGGTGTTTGGACTAGGAAGTATACTATCTTCAACTCTAAAGGAAAATCCGAAACAAAGTAAAACATTGTACAATCATAAAGTGTTTTTTTTAAGGGGGTCTCAATCTACAACCGCTACATTCACCCACACTGCGATAGCCTACATAGATCTCGATTTCTCAAATGATTATACTTAATATGTATACCTGACCAAATAAGTCCAAACGACCATAGTTACTTTAAAAGGCTGAAAGGGTGTAAAAGCTTGTGTGCTGCATATGAATCAAAAGAGAACAAAATATAAATGTGCTTGAGAAAAGGTTTCCAACTTCTGGCCTATGTAATTTCTAATATTTTTATTTCTAATTACTAAACTAAACATGATAAAGTTTTCCACATGTGGCCAAGAAGCTAGTTATTCTTTTCTCAGCGTTATATATCAGCTGTTAAAGTTGTAGGAAAATCATTACATTTGTTTTTGAGATCAGCTGTCCGCCTACTCACCCTAGTTCCACGAAGGATTGACAGAAATAGAGGTATTGCAAATACGATTGTTAATTTGAATTAGTGTTGGTAATTTTTTTAAAGCGTGTCCTCCACGATAGGAGCACATCTAACCGAATAATTCTTGGCATCACATACAAGATAAAAAAGAATCTTTAACTCCTTGCTCTTTAACATCTATAGGTCGTCTGTTTCTGTTGCTCATGGTTAACGAGGATGTCATGTGACCAGCACAACGACAAACCACATTTACTTTTCCCCAATTAATGTCAGGACTTATAGGCGTCCTAAAAATTCCAAAGTTAAAAATAGTAGGGTAAAGACCATTGTATTAAGAGTCAAGTGTTTTACCACTTTGACACTTGCCCTCAAATCAGCTTCTATAAAATCATTAAAAAAAGAAAGTTCAGTGCTTTTAATTTAAGCTTATATTAAAGGAGTAAAAAATAAAATTAAGCGTATAACATTTAAAGATGTATATGTAAAACTTACCAAGAAGTTAAATGTAACAGCAGTCAACAAAAGCTTGTCTATTGCCAGGATGTTTTCTGAGACGAAAAGGGAAAAGGGAAGTAATCTAGTGTTAATAATATCAGTCTCTTTCAACTTGATAGTGCAATTGTCTTCTCTTGTATTACTTAGCTGTTCTAATATTTACTTGTTAAACTGTATTCTTTTAAGAGAGAACTAACAGTCTAAACTTTTTTTTCGTTGTTCCATTGTAAACCTCTGCATTTCAGAGTACTATTTTATTGTATTTATTGTACTTTAATAATAGACAAGTAAGGAATATATAGTCTCTTGGATGAGATCAGGTCTAAAAATATAATTATATTTCTCGAAAACAAAGTTATATATATTATAAATGTTTCGACCTGTGTATGTATATATTATTCATTCTTAGTCTGATAAAACACGGTTAAATCATTCCAAAGATAAGGATCAAAGAGATGACTAATAGTTCCACTATAGAGACCAAATGTGTTGGGCCAATACGTTAGAAAAGGGAATTTCACATTTCCATTAAAAATTCTCATCTTTTTTGTTGATTCAGTTGATTTTTAGGGGGATAGGTTGTTTACTGTTATTGGTACTAGCAAAAAGGAGGAACTCCTCAATACTTTGAACAGACGAAATCAGAGCTGGTTTGATCCTATGTTAAGACACGACTTAATACTAAAAGTCATTTAAGGTACAGTGGAGGAAGCAGGAAGACTAAATCGTCCAAGTAAGGCTGACTGGACTGTAATCGAAACACTTTAAATTAATAAGTCTAACACAATGAGCTCAGTTAATAATACTTTCTTCTACTCTATCTTGCACTGTCTCATCTTGTTCTTCATTCTGACCTCCTTTACGCACAGCCCTGACACTTTCTATGCTGTTCATTCAACCATGTACTCTGAAGGTCAACTGGTCATTTCATACACATGCACACACACTGCGCTACTAGCCATTCAAAACACAAACATTCATTATCACATGGACCACGTCATCGAATGGACTGACCTCTTCTCAGAAAAGTTGCTGTCTGGGAGACATGGAAGGACATGTTTACGCAAACTGTCAGGAAAAGAAAGTCTGTTTATCCATTTCTTTTCGTCTTCTTATGTTATCTTGTCTTACCTTATCTTATACAGACGTTACTGTACTATACCGATCTACTACGCTGATTTATTATAATCATACGTCACATCTGAAGTTACCGAGATTACGTGACTGCACTGTTAGAACGAAGTTCTTATAACGTTTCTAACGTGATTTGTGTCACTTATACTTTGGAATATTTTATCCACCTTGTGACACTGCTATTGTCTTATTTCTGTCATCTTATACATTACATTTTTTTTTTTACAAGAGAACATAAAACTCATCCCACGGGGATGCCTGTGTTAATCTAAATACACATGCTAATTAGACGTTCACTCTGGTAAATATTTGGTTTCCTATCTGGATTTGATTTATCCCTGCCTTTTAACATTAACGCTGTTGTGATAGTTTCATCAATGCTTACTGTTACTACCTAGGCTTTGTGAGTAGGCAACTAAAATATAATACATTGTGATTGTTATCTTTTCGTAGGGTAGAAGCATAGACATAAATAAATATAAACCGGCCAATAAGAGAGTTTTATGAAACAAACAAATTACAAAGAGAGTTTGTGTGATACACAAATTCAGAGGCGGCCCCCGTCGGAGTCGGATTTCTGTCAGACCCGCCTATTCGCAAGATGTTTCAAATGTTCCTTCTAAGTTGAAAATAATTAACTTCTCCCTGGACGACTGAGGAAGAAGAAGGAAGAAGAAAAAGAAACGATTATATTTAATAGCAATACTATATAAATTCAGTAAAAGACATAAGTCCTGGCCAGTATTTATTCAGTGCTATGGAGAACTGTGTTGAAAGAGTTGGGTTGGCGTGTACGCGATGGCAAGGGTAGCAACTAATGGAGCTTTGATTGACAAAACAATTTTCAATACAATAAATAAAATATCCCAACCATAAACTAGTTACGGGAAAAATTACAAATAGCTACATTAAATTCACAAAATGGTGGCTAATACGGTAGCAAAATATGTTTAATTATTAGTGGCCGTCCCTAGGCAGAGTCAAAGTATGTTGCTTCTAAGGTCCATGATTGTTAAATGGCTCGCACAGGAACCACAGTTTGATATTACAGAAAAGAAATAGCGAAAATGTACTCAACATTATTCTTCGAAGTACACTAGGTCTTTAATAAATTGCAAAATTGTATTTTTTTTCCCTTTTTTTCTTTATATTCTAATTTTATTCGGTGCCACCAAATTCACGTCGCCCATGGCCTCCATTTTTCCAAGGCCGGTCCAGTTTAAAAGTACCAAAAAGTATGCGAAGATTCGGGATTAAAACATTCTGATGTTCGGTAACAGGAGTATTCACTGGCCGATCATTAGACCAATATGGAATCTAAAGGAAGAAATCGTTACCTTCCTTGATGGACATTGACTGTGACCCTTACCGAATATCTCTAATGAAGAGTTAAAGACAGACTTTATGTTTATCATCGGAAGCCTTGCAATTTGTTGTTTGCACATGAAATATATGTGTATCTTAAATCTTTTCTAACAAAGCATATATATATATTGTAATAACTTCAAGTGAAGGCAACTCAACGAGACATAAGATGTTTA
>JADKLZ010062286.1:0-17478 GCA_021533235.1 Biomphalaria straminea | reverse complement strand
TAATAATATAATAATATAATAATATAATAATACAATAATATAATAATTTAATAATAATGTGGCCGAGTGGTAACCCGCTTGGGTTTCGAACCAGAGGTCCTGGTAAAGACTGGGATTCTTAATTTCGGGATCCTTGGGAGCCTCTGAGTCCACCCAGCTCTAATGTTAGGGTACTTGGGGAAAAGTAACGGTGGTTGGTCATTGCGCTGTCCACATGACACCCTCGTTAACCGTGGGCCACAGAAACAGATGACATTTACATTATCTGCTTTATAGACCACAAGCTCTGAAAGGGGAACCATAATAATACAGCAATATTTTAAATTATAATGTATTTAGCAACGATTCGCTACCTAAGGGATGTTTGAAAATCGTCCTATCTTATCTGATATTATTGTATGATATAAAAGAGATGATAATTATGTACTCTGCGTATCCATGGGTATCCATGCATGCTGATTAGAGACAAAATATACCAAGCCGTTGTTTTTCCTGAATGATTAAATTTAGTCTTTTGTCCTGCCAAATTTAAAGATTTTACTAATGGAGTTAATCTAATCGAATGGGATTATTCATTTGCAAGACGGCTCTATTTGCATCGGTTTTAGTTTAATATTTTATTGGGAAGTGCGGTCCCCAACAGAGACCATATATATTATGCTAATTAATAGTTAACTTTAAAAGTGTTACAATTATACTTTGGGATTTTTTTCCAGATACGGTCTTAAAGAGAGCTAATAATTCTTATAAAAAATGGAAAATTAAAATAACATTTTCTTATTTCAATCGTTGATCTAATATATGGCATATAAGCCTCATACTTTCCCTAAATTATAATGACGTAAGCTGTGAATCAGTTTCTAAACAGGTTTAATAACCATTGAAAGAACTCCATACAGTTCACGATTATAACGACAGCGGCATTAGCGGCTGTCAGGGTTCGAACCCGGGACCAGCAAGTAGGCTGTTTAGAGCGCATACCACACGAACAGGAAGCCAGCTGGTTGGGGAATACAATGTAAGAATTTTTTTTCTAGCACCTAAGAAGGTTCAATGTGCTCAACTCGGCGACCAATCGTCTTTAACCGAGACCAAAGTACCTCATTCACCAAACGTAAACAAACAACATTCTCTCTATATGTTCTATACAAATTACGCACTACGTAAGGGTGTCACGTGATACGTATTTTTCACTATTTTATCAATATTATGACGTGGCTAAATGTGTTTATTTACAATTGGTGAATGAGGTCCATTGTTATACAAGGCCTGAACATGCAGCGTCACAACCTGTGGGCAGTAAAGAAATGAAGCCATTTTCCGACGCGTAACAAAAGATAAAGTTCAAATATCCCATTAATAGATGTAATTACTAGATCCACGGGTTCTAATAAATAGTATTAGGTCCATTTCATTTCTTTTTGTATCTGTTCGTTAATGTGGCCCGCGATACAAGTGTCGGAAGTTATAATGGCCCGCAGGCTTAACTCGGTGGGGCGTCAATAGTCTACAGCAGTGATGCCCAAACTACGGCCCGCGAAGTGGTTCCATCCGGTCCGCCGAACGACGGCACAAAAAATAGAAAATCCCCTCTCCAAATAGATTATTTTACGTACGGTAGGGCCCAAACTTTTTTCTGATTGTTACAATGGTCAATAACATTCTGTTTATGAAATGTGGCTAGATGTATAATCTAGCAGGAAAAGTGAACGGTTCTTTACTGTCTTGTGGAACATGATAATAAGCCAATAGATTTGAGTAGTAAAGAAAGTGTGGTTGGTTTAAACAAATATGGCAGCATTCTTCATTTGAGCCGCTAATACAATTTAAACCATGCCTAGAGATTGAAGGATTGTATAGTTGTCAAAAAAGAGATAAGAAACTGAGTCTGTGGCTAAGCTAGATATCGATATAATGTTGCTCACATTTTAAGTAGTGAAATGAAGCCATTTTGTTCTAAAGGGCAGAAAAGAAGATAAACTTCAAACATCTCAGTAATGAATGTAAGTGTTAGATCCACGGGTTTTAGTTTTAGTTCTATTTCTTTACGTGTTTTTTGTATCTTTTCGGCCATGTGGCCCGCGACACTAGTGTCGAAAATTAAAATGGCCCGCAGGTCCAATTAGGCTGGGCATCACTGGTCTACACTCTACAGCTTACTTAGTAACTTCGAACTACATCCTCACGCGCAGTTTGACGCATTGAGCGGCAATCTGAATATGTGTTTATCAAAATCTCAAACAAAGACGTCCTCATAAAGCGCCTCGCCTTCATCTAGGATTTAATGAGAGACAACACCAGTTGGGCAGAGGCTGCAAGCATAGGTCTACACTATGCTAGGACAAATCTGTACAAATACTCTTTATTCCCTAGTCTCTAGTGCCATTAAAGCATGGAATGGACCCCATTCACCAATTGTAAATAAACATATTTAGCCACGTCATAGTATTGATAAAATAATGAAAATTACGTATCACGTGACAACCTTACCTATTGCGTAATTTGTATAGAACATATAGAGAAAATGTTGTTTGTTTACGTTTGGTGACTTGGCAGAATCCAAGTCATTGGTTAATATGCATGACTGAATGCATGACGCGTAGGATGTACTTTTCTTCTTTTTTGAAGTAACGTCTGTATTGTATAAGATACGAAGAGATAATGTTAATAAAAGACTTACCTTTTTATGCTTAAGAAATGTGTCCACAAAAGGAATAGATCCGGCCATCTTATGTTCATTCTAACGATAGTTCACAGAATGGAAAAAACATGATAAAACAGTTTGACCCTGTCAAAATTGACTGGCCAAAACTATGAGACCAAAGGGGGCCAAAATTAAATAGCATAACCATGAGGCTGGATTTTTTTTTCAAATTTCAGAATTTTTTTCCCTACATTTTTTTTTTTGCCGGAAATAAGCATTTACTGTGTAGTCAAAATGTGTAATTGTTTCCTATTATTTTTTACGAACCAATGTTTGATAGTTGAAAAGTTGAAAGTATATTCGACTAGTGTAGGAGCGATGGGTTAAAATGGAAGACCATAGACATGGGGAAGATGAAGAAAAGAAAAACATTTTTAAAAATTCTTTAAAAAAAAAAGCTTACATTAAGTGTAGAGTTAAGTTCCCGTTTCAGACCTTGTGGTCTATAGGGCAGATGATGTAAAAATAAAATGTAAAGGTCATCTGATTCTGTGGCCCACGGTTAACGAGGGTGTCATGTGGCCAGCACAACGACCAACCGCCTTTACTTTTCCCCAACTAATGTCAGGTACACATTTGAGCTGGCTGGACTCAAGGTGCGCTCAAAAATCCCAAAATTAAAAATCCCAGTATTCAGCAGGATTCGAACCCGGGACCTCCGGTACGGAAAGCGAAACGCTTTAGCGCTCAGCCACCGCGTCCACAGTATGTTAAGTGTAATTGTTGGGATCAGTCATGTGATTGTATTTCTTATAGATGTAGAGCAGGGGTTCTCAGCCTGTGGAATGCGACATCTTGGAGTCGATTGACAATTTGTCAGGGGTTGCTTATGTCCATCGAAAATAGGAATTTTTGTGTGACATTCTTACATGTAAAACGTCTCACTCACTAGGTAATTGTCTATCGAAATTTACTGAATATATTGTTATTCGAAGATAGGTGATGCTTATAAATAGATCAGAATTGATTTCGAACATTTGCATTGTTTAGAAATATTTGAAATTTAAAGTCTTTGATTATTAACATATTTTATGTTATATTGACAACATAAGAGAAGTATATTACTTCTCTTTAAAAGCGTAAAATCTTTAGTATATAAACTAAGGAATGTATGTTTCAAAAAGGGTTGCATAAAGCATCAATAAATTTGAATTTTAATACGTAAACTTTGTTTCGAAATCCAAAACACATTGGACAGCATAAACATTGAATGAGCTGCCAATGGTAACAGGGGAGGAAAGCATGGCTCTGCTAAGAAATTCTTGTTGTTGAAGGTGGTTCATCATGTCTCATTTGCACTTGCCAGAAATAGAAGGAAAGTCAAAGTCCACGATATTTAGGAGACATAAATAATTTAAAATTGAAACCTTTCTTTTTAATTAGGCCTACACAACTCTTGTTCAAGCGTTTGCAACTTTGCAGCAATGTTCTGATTGGTCTCTGTTGCACCGTCTTCTTCCATTTGCAAAAATATTTATTTTTTTAAAACAGCTTGTTAGTGATCAAATTTAAATACAGAAAATTGTCACTTGTGTGAAATTTGAATAGGAGATACTAACGTAAATAATAATAATAGGCTTGTCTTCGAGTCCGAAGATTAGTGAGGAATACAGTGTTTCCCGTGGCTGTGCAGTCCCAGCTGTGACCTACATATTTTGCCACATCCAGGGCAAGCAAAACCATTGTCCACAGGTGGTCGGTTTAGATTTTCTTTTCGTCGTCTGCGTTTGTCCTCGGCAGCACTTCAAAAAGAAACTTTTTTTTTATTAATTTGTAATTTAATAATAAGGAGAAATAGATATTTCATGAATATACACATACTGTACCGGGATTAAACATTAAGCTTTGGCAATGCAAATAAGATATTTACGTTAGACCTCCAATGCCCTCCAATTAATATTTTGTAACATCATACTTATAAACAAAAATAATTTAATGTTGGGGGTCGCGTATAAGTGAAAGAATTGTAATAAGGGTCGCCAAGTTAAAAAGGTTCAAAACCGGTGATCTAGACTAAAATTTTTCACCCGCTATTAAATAGTTTTAATGTTTCACCTCTATTTAATAGTTTAAAGACCAGATTAGGCGCCAACTTGATATCGAAAAGATCACCTGGCAGCTGGCGGCTTCCGAACCAGACAGCCGAAGACTTCGTATACAACGCCGTGAGGCACAAAATTAACATTAACAGAAAATTCTCTATCAACGCGAGACGTACACAGTGAAAAAGAACCTAAACCGACAATGATTGACAACGGTTATGTCTGGCATTTGCCAAAATATGTAGGTCGCAGCTGGGACTGCGTAGCCTTGTGAAATACTGTACTCCTCATTAATCTTTGGACTAATTATTATCATTATGTATTGAGTGCAGACGTAAAGAAAAAAAAGTAGGGGCGTGGCTAATAGCGCCTCGACTTGGGCCAGATTTGTTTGCCCAGATAAGGCGTAGTTTTTTTTTCAAAGATGGATTCTGCTTTCCCTATTTAACATGCAACATTGATATGTATCTCCAACATTTACGATACCGCTGTCTAAGTAAGAAACTTTGCAACTTGTTCAGTTCTGTATAAGTCTCCATAAAATTCGCCCGAGACCGAGCTCTGTAGAGAGAGCTTGCCACCGGTACGCCGAACGCCGTGCGAGGAACTAAGTCTTGGGCCGAGAATGGTATTAAACATCACTGCTAACAACGATTGGTCGTCGAGCTGAGCACAATGCAATTTCTTGGGTTCTAAAAACAAAAAAAAAAACTTTAAGCCGTCTTCCCTTAGGATAACGCGTCAAAGTGAAATGTCATCACCATCACCATCACTGGCCTCCTTCAGTCGTTGAACGACTATGATTCATCGCGCACACTTCCTCGTGTGGCTGTGGAGCCCTATTTTGGAGAGGCACTCCCGTCCACAATTATCGCAGGTAAAGGTGGTCTTCGCTACAGTGATAGAGGAGCTGGCCATTTTCCGCGTTGTCCGCTTTTCTTCCAGAGCTGAGGCCCATGCTCTTTCGCTGTCCATAGCTTTCTTGGTCACTGTCTCTCTCCATCTGGTGCGGTCTAGAGCTATGTCTTCCCACTGGTCAGTATTTATGTCCACTGATTTAAAGTGAAATGTACTTTGACATTAACATGTCCACGTGTTATTTATTTAACCAATCAGGTGTCGGGCGAAACAAGAGCACCATGACGACATTTATGGCAGACGTCCAGTCAAGAGCAGGGGGAGACTACTATACTACGTACTTCCCGCAGCCTAGCTTTATTTCCTCCAGGCATTACTATGTCCACTATGATGGCTTCAACTATGCAAAACTGGACTTCAGGTTGGTATACATTGGAGCATATAGATTTATAGTTACTAAAAATGTTTTTTTTCTTCTTCTTCTTCGTTCTCATTTTTATGTCGGGGTGTTCAGACAAGTAGTTATATATCTTCAATGAACTACGCGCTGTCTCTACCACCTTGAGAAAAGTCCAGAAGGGAATCGGCGCCGAAGGTGCCATTATCCTGTCGGTCGAAAGAAAGGCTTTTATCCATCAGCCAGGCCTGGACATTGGGATTCTTCATCCCGTGTCCTGTCTGAGGGCTCCCAACGGTAAACAGCCATGTGGGTTGACTCGACCAGACCCGGCTGTGCCATGTACATTGCGTTCCGTCCCTGTTCCTGGACCCCACCCGCTATAGGTGGTCGGAAACAGAACTTACTACGGGGAGTTTATCTCATATTCCTATACTGTTGACGCCACTGTTCCATGCGAGGGCCGCCACTCCAGCTAACGGGACACTGATGACGGTCCCCTTTGTGGAACTGTGTGACGGACTTTTTGGACTGGTGCAGGTCCTTTTTCCATCCTCGCCCCGAAAGAGAAAAAAAAAAAAAGCTCAATCAGGGCGATCTGCTAAGGCCTGGTTCGCTACTCGTTCTTAGCCTATCTAGTTCCACTCTAGACGTTTCCACGGAGGCGCCACGCTGAGGCGACGGGTAGCTAGACTCCTCCGATCTCCACCACCAGCAAATCTAAATCTAGTTTTTTACTTTGCTTCTAGTCACGACGACTTCCATGAAATATTTGTACTTGGTGAGATGTCAAGGTTTTACTTCAATACGGGAAGTAACTTACAGGAACTTGTGTCTGAGCTGACATCTTTTCTCGGAAAGTTGCCGGAACTGCCTGACTGGATTATGGGAGGAGCCATTCTCGGAGTACAGGGAGGGACTCAAGTGGTAATTTTTTCCCACCTTCTATTTATACTGGGTATAACATATGGCAATATTAAACAACAAATTGATTAAAAACGAACATATATAAACAAATAGTACAGGTTTAGATGTGGGGGTCACAATTTGCATGCGTTTCTTTTATTTCTTTGTAACAGATGCTAGACAGATACAATTATGCTAAGAGGTTCGGAATTCCCGTGGCTTCTCTTTGGATTCAGGATTGGTCTGGCAAAGTGGAAATGCCCTTCGGAAAAAGAGTCAATTGGGACTGGAAATGGAATCCTTCTTGGTATCCGGGTTAGTATAGTTATAAAATGTTATCTGATTGGTATCTAAGAATGAATTGCTACCTACAGTAAATATTTATATTACGTATGACGATAAGGTATAGCTAATGCAAACGATGAGGTAGAGTTAATGCAGACAATGAAAGCACTATGTTTCTTGCAATGATGAAAGGAGAACTTATAAGCAAGTCATGTATTCATGATTAACACTAAAAGTACCCAGTATTTAAACCATCGTGAAGTGGGAAGCGTGGTCGAGAGGCTAAGTGCGGCTTGAGCTTGGCTTGCTTGACTACCTAGAAGGGGGCTCGAGGTTCGACACCCGACTCGGGCAGAGTTGTGTTTACCGAGCGCTCAAAGGCAGCACGGAAAACCAACTCCTAGATACCCCCTCCCCCCCCCACTGGTCCACAAATGACATTGGACCAAAGCGCTCTGAGCATGTTATAAGCATGAAAGTAGCGCTATATAAAGGCTATAATAATAATTTTATTTGAATTTCTATATTATACAACAGGTTACTTAACTAAGCAAAAAAATATATAATACATTTAATAGGGTTGGATTCAGCCGTTAGAAATTTAAGTCTTGATGGTGTAAAGGTTATGGCCTACATCAATCCGTATTTACGAGAAGGTGGCCAACTCTATACAGAGGTAAGTCATTTACCTAATAGTGTTTCTTTCAAATGAGGAACACTCATAATTTAAAAAGTTAGAAAGGAACACTGGCATCTTTGGGAGATACGAATTCTTGTAAATATTTAAATGAAAAAGTCAAGAGGTTATACAAATAATCATTTTACTAGAATGACTTTTGTGGAATGTGCAAAGAGCAAATGTGAACATATAATTGCAAATGATTAACCTTGGTTTGTTTTATAATTTTCCAATATTTATCTAAAAATTTACATCCAAGTCAATCAGCTGTAGACGCCTTGGCTGGCTTGGCCACGTTCGTAAAATGGCAGTAAGTTTAGTTCCACAAGACATTCTGCATGCAGTGGCGTAGCATCGATGGCGCGAAGGGGTTCAATGAACCCGGGCCCACGACCATCTAGGGCCCACACCTGATGGTGAAACAAACAAAGGTCCAGGGCCCCTCTATGCAACATAAGCTCTAGCTTGGGCCTCCAAGAAATACTTAGTTGTTACATACAATATCTGGACTTATATGGGGCCCCATATCTCAAATAGCTTATTACATTTTTTGAACTGTAAATACGACACTACATGGCGCGTTGGGGCTTCATATCGCCTGGTCTCATGACTAATGACCAATTGTGGCCTGCCCAACACTGCAATTTTGTAAAAAAAAATGGTTAAAAAATTAAAAAGTTTACTTTGCTAAACAGTACTTCAACATGGTAATCAATGGTTCTGTCTGCTGTGTTATTGAACTTGCATTAGAATGTCTTTTAGTAAATGTACTGATACATAAAAATTACTGGATTTCTTTGTCACACAAAATATGTGTCATATTGGGAGGGGCCCATCAACATATTTCTGAACCCGGGCCCACAGGGAACTTGCTACGCCACTGTCTGCTTGGTGATATAACAGAAGTCAGTAGAGCGCTGGCAGTCCGTTTTTGTGGTATACGGATGTAAGCAAACGCGACAAGAAGCTCTTCAAAATCGACATTAGCAGCTGGGAAAAATTGGCACTGGATAGATCCACATGGGGAGCGAGCATAAAGGAGGGGTCCCGGATCGCAAATGCCATACACAACAGAAGCAGAAAGAAGGCTGAAAATGCAGCTGCGCCTAGTGCTTACATATGCCCAACCTGTGACCGCAGCTGTGTATCAAGGATCGGCCTCTTTAGTCACACAAGAAGTTGCAAGGGGAAAAGATAGACTCCCTAGACGAAAAAGCGTCACAGATAAACCTCCGAGTCTAAGTCTCCTTCAGAATGACATGGAAGCGATAGGATTCAAACCCAAGATCACCGTGATGACAAAGCGCTTACACATGACCAGGCAGCCATCTTGGTATGGACTGTGAAGATGCTGAAGAATTCGATGCTCACAATGAAGTATAAATTAACTAGGAATCAAAACATTAAAGATATTTCTTCAAAATTTGTTGTAATAAATTTTTCATTTCTCATAGGCGGCATCTAAGGGTTATCTTGTCAAGAATAGCACAGGTGGCGTGTACCTCCAGCGATCAGTTACATTAGTCTTCGCCTCTGTTGATTTGACCAATCCTTCAGCCTTCTCCTGGTACAAGAGTGGTAAGTACTATATAGTAGTATATAGTGTCCGCCTGTGTCCTAGACTATTCCCTTTCACACTAAGACTAAGACAAGACTAAGACTAAGACTAAGACTGCTTTATTGATCCTTGCGGAAATTTGCTGTGATTACAAGGACTCTTTTCTTATATAAAGTGACAACACATAAGAAACATACACATATTAAATACAATAGACACAACATACACATAAATACAACAGACACAACATAAAGAGTTCATTCAGCGACTAAAAACAGACATCTTGGTGCTTTTAATGTTCCCTGATCAATAAGTGGCGCTGATAGAGTCTGACCGAGTGAGGTACGAATGAGTCTTTTGTACCGCTCCGTTCCTGTTTTGATAGACAGTGGTCGCCCACTCCGCGACGACCTGACGTAGTTCTAATGGAGCGGGTGGCCGTTGTCTTCCAAGATTTTTTCGATTTTTCTGAGGCACTTTTGTTCAAAGAGTTCCTTTAAATGTGGTAATGTTGTGTGTGCAACTTTTGATGCCCTTTTTATGATGTCTTCTAGACGTCGCAACAGTTTAGAAGAGGCGTTGCCTTGCCAACAAGTTATTCCGTATGTTAGCAAAGTTTGTATAGTCGCTGTAGTTTGGTCAGCGGTATTTTGGCTATCACGATACTTCGGTAAATTAACACGATTTACCTACTTATATTTACACAGCTTATATCAAGTCTCTGTCTATTTGTCTGGTACAAATGTTGAACACCTTATTTCTGCCACTTTCCATTCCCGGATCAAATTGCGAAATGATTTAATTAAATAGTGGCAATACAATTATTTTGTTTGATGTAGAAAAGGGGAAATAAATCTTACAGTATTAAGACATGGCTGCAAATGTGGAGTTCTTCCTTCTTGTTTTATATTTTCCCAAATAAATGATTTGGAAGCGAAGCCATTTCTGTGAAATATACACTCTTCACAAAGTTAAGGGAGTCGAGGTGTAAAAGTTCCCCTTTCAGACCTAGTGGTCTATAGGGCAGATGATGTAAAAGTCATCTGATTCTGTGGCCCACGGTTAACGAGGGTGTCATGTGGCCAGCACAACGACCAACAGCCTTTACTTTTCCCCAACTAATGTCAGGTACCCATTAGAGCTGGGTGGACTCAAGGGCGCCCGAAAATCCCGAAATAAAAATCCCAGTCTTCACCAGGATTCGAACCCGGGACCTCCAGTACGGAAGCCAAGCACTTTACCGCTCAGCCACCGCGCCCTCGAGTCGAGGTGGTTGCGTGGTAAAGCTATTAGCTTCCAAACCGAGATGTCCCGGGTTCAAATCCTGATGAAGACTGGGATTTTCACAATTTGAAATCTTCTGGGGCTACCCAGCTCTAATGGGTTCCTTAACATTAGTTGGGGGAAAGTAAAAAGGCGGTTGGTCGTTGTGCTGGCCACATGACACCCTCATTAACCGTGGGGCAGTAAAACAAATGATCTTTTCATCATCTGTCCCATTGGTCGCAAGGTTTGAAAGTTTACAAAGACTTATGTTTCGGCAGCAAAATCTTTATCGAAAGGCAAAAATCTCCTACCCCCCCACACACACACATTCCAAACACAGAGACATTCCCTCCAAATGTTATGCCTTTCACAAGAATTCCAATGGAATTCCCTTCATTATCATTTCAGGGGCGTAGCTAGAAATTGTCCATCATTCAAGGGCCCGGGGGGTCTGATCTCTTTGGGGGCCCCACATTTTGCGTAATACTTAATTTTCAATGTAAAAAACACTCAATTGGGGGCCCTCAAGTGGGGGGCCGGGGGATTTTCAAATTCTCCCCCCTCCTCCCCCCTCCCTAGCTACGCCACTGTATCATTTAAGCCTATTTTCGCAATGCATATATTAACTCATTCTTTTAGTATGTTTGTCTGTCTGTTTGTATGTCTGGTAAAAAGTTTGAACACTTTTTTTTTCTAATGCACCCATTCTCGAATCAACTTTAAACAATTATTTATTATACCGAAAAAAACAAAACATGAATCAATTCAAAAATTAACCAATAAGTCAATTAATTATATTTGTTTGATATGGAAAAGGACAATAACTTCTACATTATTGAGATATATAGTTGTAAGTTCTTCCCCTTCGATTATCAAAGCTGATGTTTTAAAGGCTTTTTATTTATTGTTCTTGTTTTTTGTTTCGTTTCTGTAGTTATCAAAACCAACATGATAGATTTTGGATTCGGAGGGTGGATGGCAGATTTTGGGGAGTATCTCCCAGTGGACGCTAAACTCTTTGATGGCCGAACTGGACTGGAGGCTCACAATGAATGGCCTGTGCTCTGGGCCCGACTCAACAGGGAGGCAGTGGAAGAGTCTGGAAAACTTGGGGATGTCGTCTTCTTTATGAGAGCTGGATTTTCTGGTATGTTCAACTGAGTTCTATACTCAGCAGTGGCATAGCAAGGGTGGGGGGTGGAGAGGGGGAATTTGAAAATCCCTTTGCCCCCATTTAAGGAGAGCCTCTAAATGAATATTAACAAATGCAGGGGCCCCCAAAGAGAACGTTGACAATATGTCACGTGGTCTTAAGTAGAACAATTTTAAAGTGAAACTAGAATACGATCATCCATATATTTACAGCTTACATACTTAATAGTTTTTGTATTGTTATCTAGAGCTACAACTGCACACAAAAGAGAGCACCTGGTTGCAGACGACTTCGGAAAAAAACTGCTGGATGGAGATTATTTACAAAAGCCATGGAGTACACGTTTGAGACCAAAAGAAAATTTGCTGCCCTAGACAGACATAGACGGCGAAAAAAGAATCAAAATAAACCTCCGGCCGACGATGTCTGGATATGGCAAAAATGTAGATCGGGGATCCAATTTTGACCCCCCCCCCCGGGACCCGTCATGAGGGTCTCCCAATTGAGTGTCCGGAATTCGTTTTTACATTAAATATTACGCCATTATCTTATGTCATGATCTTGAATGTCGAAATACAGGGCCCCTTAATGAGGTCAAACCACCCTGTCCCTAGCTACGCCACTGTAACCGTTTACGCTTTTGGGTTCTGGTCCACTGTGAGAATGATTAATTTGATTGAAATTTATAATGGATTTTTTAAAATTTCTTCAAGGTATAAGCAACTTTACAACTTTAATGTGGAACGGTGATCAAAATGTGGACTTTTCATTGGCGGACGGAGTCCGCTCGACCATTTACGGATCATTGAGTATGGCGATGAGCGGGGTAGGACTCTCCCACTTCGACATAGGCGGCTACACCACTGTTTCTCAGCTGGGGCTTGTAAGAAGTGCGGAGCTGCTACTGAGGTCAGCAGAGATGGCTGTGTTTACGCCTATCATCAGAACTCACGAGGGTCAGTATCAAAAATAAAGGTAGACAAAGTTACAATTATTTTGTATTTGTGTAAGTTCTTCTACCTGAGTGCGGATGTAATTGTTTACATGTACTTTGATGCAGGGCAGGAGTTCTCAACCTGTGGGTCGCGACCCCCTTGGGGGTCGATTGTCGGTTAGTCAGGGGTCGCTTAAGACCATTAAAAATATTGATTTTTTTTAGTCGATTCTAACGTAAAACTTGACACATGCAAAGTTTTTAAATTGGAATTGACTATTTTTATTGTTACTCGAGGATAGATGTTGTAGACAACTGAATTGGAGTTGATTTCAAACATTTTAAATGCCGCAGCATAAATATTTTTCATAGTCTAAGTTAATACATAACGTTCATTACGTCTGGTCGTGTTGTAAAACTCTGGACTTTCGTCTATAAGGAAAAGAGTCAGTATTAAGAGTCACCTAATTATTAAGATATAAGTGAAGTATAAGGTCCGAATTTACAGACTGATTGGAAGACGTTTGTTCAACAAATAAACGTGTTTAAACTGCAATATAAGGGCTAAAATGTGTATGTTTTGAAAAAGGTTGAACAACGCATCCATAAATTTCAATTTTAATACGTAAATTGTGTATAGAAAAGCATAACGTATTGGACGATTTGAGCCTTAGATGACTCCTCATGGTAGCAGGGCAGGAAAGAATTGGTCCCCTTGTAAGAAACTCTATTGTTGAACGTAGTGCTTCATAACTTCCTTGCAGTTCAAGTGACCCTTCAGTTGTCTCCCGCAGCTCCTGGACACTCTCGTAAGACATGCACCACTGTTGAAAAACTCAAGTATGTCATTTGTAACAAAATTCTTTAAGACTTTGGATCCAAATAACTGTAATGTCATTTTGATAGCTAACATCCGAACTTTGTTGTCATGGATACCAAGTATTTTAGAGGAATGGCCAAAATAAATGTTGGCCAATTAAAGATTTTTGCAATCCACGACATAATATGAATGTGTTGAAGAAAATCAGTTCATTTATTTGGAAAATAGTAAATTATTTTTGCAAAATATTTGTAATGTTTACAGGGATGGTGCTCCAAGTATTGAAGTATATTGATCTGAGTTTCAACAGAATGAATCACAAAAAGTCATCGGAACTCAGTGATTCCTCGTCGAACATTACTCACGAGGACAATTTTTGACTAAAATTATAAAAAGCAATGAAAAAGGTCACCGAAAGAATCAAGTACAATTGATAATTTTATGAAAGCAGATTTGCTAACACATCAAATTTTCTAAATTAACTTAACATTCTATTTGTACTTGCCAGAACTCCAATGAAAGTCAAAGTTGAAGAGCTTTAGGAGACAGAAACAGCTATTGAACTCATTAACTCAGAGGCCACCAACAAGTTCTCTATAATTTCACAAATTTGAATCAAGAGTTTGCAGTCATGTCCCAATGTGGGAAGCGTGGTCGAGAGGCCAAGTGCGGCTTGAGCTTGGCTTGCTTGGCTACCTAGAAGGGGGCTCGAGGTTCGACACCCGACTCGGGCAGAGTTGTGTTTACTGAGCGCCCAAAGGCAGCACAGGAAACCAACTCCTAGATACCCCCTCCCCCCCCCCCACTGGTCCACAAATGAGATTGGACCAAAGCGCTCTGAGCATGCTATAAGCATGAAAGTAGCGCTATATAAAAGCTATAATAATAATTTGTGAATGTTGCACCTTCAATTAACAATAATACATTATTTGCATAACTATCTGTTATCAAGTCTAAATACAGAAAATTGTCACACGTGTATGAGATGTGAATAAGAAATAGAAATAGAAATATAAATAAATGCCTTGTCATAAAGATAATATTTTATCTATTTGTAATTGCAAGATTGAGAGAATTATATAATTTGAGAATATGGTTTGTTGTAACATGTCAAAACATATCGTTTTGTAATAAAACATAAAGCCTTGGCAATAAGAATCAGATACTTACAATTATAATACTGCACTATTAGCGAAACTTCGAAAGCACAGTTACGCATACTTATGAACGAAATAATTTACTGGGGGGGGGTCGCGGCATAGTGAGAAATTGTAAAAAGGGGTCGCCGAGCTGAAAAGCTTGAGAACCACTGATGTAGGGTGTGTCAATAATCTGGACTGTTCATTCTCTTTCCTTCTCTATTTCAAAACTAGATGAGTGTCTCACTCTCTTTCTCTTGTCCTCTCTTTTATAATTCTCGAATTCTCGAATTCTCTTATTCTTGTTCTCTCGAACTCTCGTTTCCCCACTTTCACGTTCTCTTATCCTATTTTTAAGATTTCTTGTCACGTGATTCTCTCGTTCTTTCATTCTCCCACTCATTCTCTCTTTTTGATTTCTCTCTTATTTTGTAATAATCTCTCTCTTATTTTGTATTAATCTCTCTCTTATTTGGTAATAATCTCTCTCTTATTTTGTAATAACCTCTCTTATTGTGTTATAATCTCTCTCTTATTTTGTAATAAGTTTCCCTTTCAGACCTTGTGGTCTGTGGCCTACGGTTAGCGAGGGTGTCATGTGGCCAACACAATAACCAACCCCTTTACTTTTCCCCAACTAATGTCAGGTACCCATTAGAGCTGGGTGGACTCAGAGGCGCTCAAGAATCCCGAAATAAAAATACCAGTCTTCACCAGGATTCGAACCCGGGACCCACGGTTCAGAAGCAAAGCTCTTTACCGCTCAGCCACCGAGCCTCCATTTTGTAATAATCTCTCTTATTTTGTAATAATCTCTCTCTCTCTCTTATTTTGTAATAATCTCTCTCTTATTTTGTAATAATCTCTCTCTCTTATTTTGTAATAATCTCTCTTATTTTGTAATAATCTCTCTCTTATTTTGTAATAATCTCTCTCTCTCTCTCTTATTTTATAATAACCTCTCTTATTTAATTAGTTGTTTTCTTTTACCCTGTTTCTCTCGTTCTTTCGTTTCTTATTCTCTTATTTGTTCTTAACTCTCATTGTCTCTTTGTTTCCTCTATAAACAAAAATCACTCACAAAACAATTGTCGACAAAGAAGAAAACATCAAGGCACTTTCCTCAAAATGTGTAGAACTTGAGCTGAATGAAACCTATTCTTGTCTTTTTAATAAACCTAGACATCAGCAGTTAGCTTTTGATATGTTATTAATGAACAATTATCAAGTTAACCAGCCCATCAGTGTGTTGAAGAATAAACGAAATTTCGAGTTTTGGGTTTAAGAATGGCCTTTACTTGTTTATGTTACCTTTACTTCTTGCTTGTTACCTTAACATCTTGTTTATGTTACCTTAACATCTTTTTAATGTTACCTTAACATCTTGTTTATGTTACCTTAACATCTTGTTAATGTTACCTTAACATCTTGTTTATGTTACCTTAACATCTTGTTTATGTTACCTTTACTTCTTGTTAATGTTACCTTTACTTCTTGTTTATCTTACCTTTACTTCTTGTTTATGTTACCTTAGCATCTTGTTTATGTTACCTTTACTCCTTGTGTTACCTTCTCGTCAGGTAATCAGCCAGAGGCAAATGTTCAATGGTACAGTAACACAACGATAGCAGCTTTTGCAAGACTTGCACGCCAATTCGTCTTATTGAAAGACTACAGGTAAATCTAATTCAGTTCACTATCATTATCAAACTTAGCAGCTGCGCGACATGGGTGTAGTTTTCCATACCTGTATAGTACTACAATGTTCTCCAACCTGTCTGATCGGGTTCCGGGTTCAATCGATCGTGTACGGAAATTTAGATCAACTGTATAATTATAGCAACTGTACTATTTGTCAATGATTGAGAGTACTTATAATATGCATTAAACAGCATTGGATAGTGGGTAGAAACATCAATACTTCGTCGTCTGGACCACTCGCCTCAATTGAGGGACCATCCCGCCGTCTTTGCTTATTGCTTGACTGATCTTACAGGCACACCAATAAACATGTGTAATTGTTGCTAGTATTCAACATAATATTGTGGCAAATGTTGTTCTACTCACTTAACGAAAAGGCGAGAAGGTTTATTCACACCAGTATTCCCCAAACTGTATAGGTGTACCACGAGCTACTGGAATAATTAACTCGTAGGCCTCCACGTGATATATTGACTCTAAAAAAATAAGCAAATTGTTCCGCTAAATACTTAGAACGTACGAAGAGTTCCATTAAGGAAAAGGTTTGAATCCACTGCCTTTGAGATTTACTCGTTTTGACGATGTTTCTGCACTAGACGTTGAACAAACACGTAAGATAAATTCTCATTAGATGATTTGCTGCTTTTGGCATCTAATTAAGCATCTATAATGAAAGGTCAAGCACCGCAGCATTATTCATCCAGTGGAAAGTATTTATACTGAGGCTGACCTCAGAAATGTTTATTTGTTTCATAAGGAAGTTTGTTGTTGCACAAGTTAGCAGAGATGGGAACCCGGCTATGAGACCTGTCTGTCTTGAGTATGAGGGTACTCCTGCTACAGCTACGCAGTATTTGTTCGGCCCTGACCTTCTGGTGACACCAGTGTATACAGAGAATGTCAAGGACATACTTGTTTCACTTCCGTTAACAAAAGGTTTGAGTTTTTTATGTTTTATTTGTAAATGAGTCAATGTGTTTAACCATGACCATAGACATAAATAAATATAGACTGGCCAATAAGAGAGCTTTATGAA
>JADKLZ010062285.1:0-17288 GCA_021533235.1 Biomphalaria straminea | reverse complement strand
TAATAATATAATAATATAATAATATAATAATACAATAATATAATAATTTAATAATAATGTGGCCGAGTGGTAACCCGCTTGGGTTTCGAACCAGAGGTCCTGGTAAAGACTGGGATTCTTAATTTCGGGATCCTTGGGAGCCTCTGAGTCCACCCAGCTCTAATGTTAGGGTACTTGGGGAAAAGTAACGGTGGTTGGTCATTGCGCTGTCCACATGACACCCTCGTTAACCGTGGGCCACAGAAACAGATGACATTTACATTATCTGCTTTATAGACCACAAGCTCTGAAAGGGGAACCATAATAATACAGCAATATTTTAAATTATAATGTATTTAGCAACGATTCGCTACCTAAGGGATGTTTGAAAATCGTCCTATCTTATCTGATATTATTGTATGATATAAAAGAGATGATAATTATGTACTCTGCGTATCCATGGGTATCCATGCATGCTGATTAGAGACAAAATATACCAAGCCGTTGTTTTTCCTGAATGATTAAATTTAGTCTTTTGTCCTGCCAAATTTAAAGATTTTACTAATGGAGTTAATCTAATCGAATGGGATTATTCATTTGCAAGACGGCTCTATTTGCATCGGTTTTAGTTTAATATTTTATTGGGAAGTGCGGTCCCCAACAGAGACCATATATATTATGCTAATTAATAGTTAACTTTAAAAGTGTTACAATTATACTTTGGGATTTTTTTCCAGATACGGTCTTAAAGAGAGCTAATAATTCTTATAAAAAATGGAAAATTAAAATAACATTTTCTTATTTCAATCGTTGATCTAATATATGGCATATAAGCCTCATACTTTCCCTAAATTATAATGACGTAAGCTGTGAATCAGTTTCTAAACAGGTTTAATAACCATTGAAAGAACTCCATACAGTTCACGATTATAACGACAGCGGCATTAGCGGCTGTCAGGGTTCGAACCCGGGACCAGCAAGTAGGCTGTTTAGAGCGCATACCACACGAACAGGAAGCCAGCTGGTTGGGGAATACAATGTAAGAATTTTTTTTCTAGCACCTAAGAAGGTTCAATGTGCTCAACTCGGCGACCAATCGTCTTTAACCGAGACCAAAGTACCTCATTCACCAAACGTAAACAAACAACATTCTCTCTATATGTTCTATACAAATTACGCACTACGTAAGGGTGTCACGTGATACGTATTTTTCACTATTTTATCAATATTATGACGTGGCTAAATGTGTTTATTTACAATTGGTGAATGAGGTCCATTGTTATACAAGGCCTGAACATGCAGCGTCACAACCTGTGGGCAGTAAAGAAATGAAGCCATTTTCCGACGCGTAACAAAAGATAAAGTTCAAATATCCCATTAATAGATGTAATTACTAGATCCACGGGTTCTAATAAATAGTATTAGGTCCATTTCATTTCTTTTTGTATCTGTTCGTTAATGTGGCCCGCGATACAAGTGTCGGAAGTTATAATGGCCCGCAGGCTTAACTCGGTGGGGCGTCAATAGTCTACAGCAGTGATGCCCAAACTACGGCCCGCGAAGTGGTTCCATCCGGTCCGCCGAACGACGGCACAAAAAATAGAAAATCCCCTCTCCAAATAGATTATTTTACGTACGGTAGGGCCCAAACTTTTTTCTGATTGTTACAATGGTCAATAACATTCTGTTTATGAAATGTGGCTAGATGTATAATCTAGCAGGAAAAGTGAACGGTTCTTTACTGTCTTGTGGAACATGATAATAAGCCAATAGATTTGAGTAGTAAAGAAAGTGTGGTTGGTTTAAACAAATATGGCAGCATTCTTCATTTGAGCCGCTAATACAATTTAAACCATGCCTAGAGATTGAAGGATTGTATAGTTGTCAAAAAAGAGATAAGAAACTGAGTCTGTGGCTAAGCTAGATATCGATATAATGTTGCTCACATTTTAAGTAGTGAAATGAAGCCATTTTGTTCTAAAGGGCAGAAAAGAAGATAAACTTCAAACATCTCAGTAATGAATGTAAGTGTTAGATCCACGGGTTTTAGTTTTAGTTCTATTTCTTTACGTGTTTTTTGTATCTTTTCGGCCATGTGGCCCGCGACACTAGTGTCGAAAATTAAAATGGCCCGCAGGTCCAATTAGGCTGGGCATCACTGGTCTACACTCTACAGCTTACTTAGTAACTTCGAACTACATCCTCACGCGCAGTTTGACGCATTGAGCGGCAATCTGAATATGTGTTTATCAAAATCTCAAACAAAGACGTCCTCATAAAGCGCCTCGCCTTCATCTAGGATTTAATGAGAGACAACACCAGTTGGGCAGAGGCTGCAAGCATAGGTCTACACTATGCTAGGACAAATCTGTACAAATACTCTTTATTCCCTAGTCTCTAGTGCCATTAAAGCATGGAATGGACCCCATTCACCAATTGTAAATAAACATATTTAGCCACGTCATAGTATTGATAAAATAATGAAAATTACGTATCACGTGACAACCTTACCTATTGCGTAATTTGTATAGAACATATAGAGAAAATGTTGTTTGTTTACGTTTGGTGACTTGGCAGAATCCAAGTCATTGGTTAATATGCATGACTGAATGCATGACGCGTAGGATGTACTTTTCTTCTTTTTTGAAGTAACGTCTGTATTGTATAAGATACGAAGAGATAATGTTAATAAAAGACTTACCTTTTTATGCTTAAGAAATGTGTCCACAAAAGGAATAGATCCGGCCATCTTATGTTCATTCTAACGATAGTTCACAGAATGGAAAAAACATGATAAAACAGTTTGACCCTGTCAAAATTGACTGGCCAAAACTATGAGACCAAAGGGGGCCAAAATTAAATAGCATAACCATGAGGCTGGATTTTTTTTTCAAATTTCAGAATTTTTTTCCCTACATTTTTTTTTTTGCCGGAAATAAGCATTTACTGTGTAGTCAAAATGTGTAATTGTTTCCTATTATTTTTTACGAACCAATGTTTGATAGTTGAAAAGTTGAAAGTATATTCGACTAGTGTAGGAGCGATGGGTTAAAATGGAAGACCATAGACATGGGGAAGATGAAGAAAAGAAAAACATTTTTAAAAATTCTTTAAAAAAAAAAGCTTACATTAAGTGTAGAGTTAAGTTCCCGTTTCAGACCTTGTGGTCTATAGGGCAGATGATGTAAAAATAAAATGTAAAGGTCATCTGATTCTGTGGCCCACGGTTAACGAGGGTGTCATGTGGCCAGCACAACGACCAACCGCCTTTACTTTTCCCCAACTAATGTCAGGTACACATTTGAGCTGGCTGGACTCAAGGTGCGCTCAAAAATCCCAAAATTAAAAATCCCAGTATTCAGCAGGATTCGAACCCGGGACCTCCGGTACGGAAAGCGAAACGCTTTAGCGCTCAGCCACCGCGTCCACAGTATGTTAAGTGTAATTGTTGGGATCAGTCATGTGATTGTATTTCTTATAGATGTAGAGCAGGGGTTCTCAGCCTGTGGAATGCGACATCTTGGAGTCGATTGACAATTTGTCAGGGGTTGCTTATGTCCATCGAAAATAGGAATTTTTGTGTGACATTCTTACATGTAAAACGTCTCACTCACTAGGTAATTGTCTATCGAAATTTACTGAATATATTGTTATTCGAAGATAGGTGATGCTTATAAATAGATCAGAATTGATTTCGAACATTTGCATTGTTTAGAAATATTTGAAATTTAAAGTCTTTGATTATTAACATATTTTATGTTATATTGACAACATAAGAGAAGTATATTACTTCTCTTTAAAAGCGTAAAATCTTTAGTATATAAACTAAGGAATGTATGTTTCAAAAAGGGTTGCATAAAGCATCAATAAATTTGAATTTTAATACGTAAACTTTGTTTCGAAATCCAAAACACATTGGACAGCATAAACATTGAATGAGCTGCCAATGGTAACAGGGGAGGAAAGCATGGCTCTGCTAAGAAATTCTTGTTGTTGAAGGTGGTTCATCATGTCTCATTTGCACTTGCCAGAAATAGAAGGAAAGTCAAAGTCCACGATATTTAGGAGACATAAATAATTTAAAATTGAAACCTTTCTTTTTAATTAGGCCTACACAACTCTTGTTCAAGCGTTTGCAACTTTGCAGCAATGTTCTGATTGGTCTCTGTTGCACCGTCTTCTTCCATTTGCAAAAATATTTATTTTTTTAAAACAGCTTGTTAGTGATCAAATTTAAATACAGAAAATTGTCACTTGTGTGAAATTTGAATAGGAGATACTAACGTAAATAATAATAATAGGCTTGTCTTCGAGTCCGAAGATTAGTGAGGAATACAGTGTTTCCCGTGGCTGTGCAGTCCCAGCTGTGACCTACATATTTTGCCACATCCAGGGCAAGCAAAACCATTGTCCACAGGTGGTCGGTTTAGATTTTCTTTTCGTCGTCTGCGTTTGTCCTCGGCAGCACTTCAAAAAGAAACTTTTTTTTTATTAATTTGTAATTTAATAATAAGGAGAAATAGATATTTCATGAATATACACATACTGTACCGGGATTAAACATTAAGCTTTGGCAATGCAAATAAGATATTTACGTTAGACCTCCAATGCCCTCCAATTAATATTTTGTAACATCATACTTATAAACAAAAATAATTTAATGTTGGGGGTCGCGTATAAGTGAAAGAATTGTAATAAGGGTCGCCAAGTTAAAAAGGTTCAAAACCGGTGATCTAGACTAAAATTTTTCACCCGCTATTAAATAGTTTTAATGTTTCACCTCTATTTAATAGTTTAAAGACCAGATTAGGCGCCAACTTGATATCGAAAAGATCACCTGGCAGCTGGCGGCTTCCGAACCAGACAGCCGAAGACTTCGTATACAACGCCGTGAGGCACAAAATTAACATTAACAGAAAATTCTCTATCAACGCGAGACGTACACAGTGAAAAAGAACCTAAACCGACAATGATTGACAACGGTTATGTCTGGCATTTGCCAAAATATGTAGGTCGCAGCTGGGACTGCGTAGCCTTGTGAAATACTGTACTCCTCATTAATCTTTGGACTAATTATTATCATTATGTATTGAGTGCAGACGTAAAGAAAAAAAAGTAGGGGCGTGGCTAATAGCGCCTCGACTTGGGCCAGATTTGTTTGCCCAGATAAGGCGTAGTTTTTTTTTCAAAGATGGATTCTGCTTTCCCTATTTAACATGCAACATTGATATGTATCTCCAACATTTACGATACCGCTGTCTAAGTAAGAAACTTTGCAACTTGTTCAGTTCTGTATAAGTCTCCATAAAATTCGCCCGAGACCGAGCTCTGTAGAGAGAGCTTGCCACCGGTACGCCGAACGCCGTGCGAGGAACTAAGTCTTGGGCCGAGAATGGTATTAAACATCACTGCTAACAACGATTGGTCGTCGAGCTGAGCACAATGCAATTTCTTGGGTTCTAAAAACAAAAAAAAAAACTTTAAGCCGTCTTCCCTTAGGATAACGCGTCAAAGTGAAATGTCATCACCATCACCATCACTGGCCTCCTTCAGTCGTTGAACGACTATGATTCATCGCGCACACTTCCTCGTGTGGCTGTGGAGCCCTATTTTGGAGAGGCACTCCCGTCCACAATTATCGCAGGTAAAGGTGGTCTTCGCTACAGTGATAGAGGAGCTGGCCATTTTCCGCGTTGTCCGCTTTTCTTCCAGAGCTGAGGCCCATGCTCTTTCGCTGTCCATAGCTTTCTTGGTCACTGTCTCTCTCCATCTGGTGCGGTCTAGAGCTATGTCTTCCCACTGGTCAGTATTTATGTCCACTGATTTAAAGTGAAAGGTACTTTGACATTAACATGTCCACGTGTTATTTATTTAACCAATCAGGTGTCGGGCGAAACAAGAGCACCATGACGACATTTATGGCAGACGTCCAGTCAAGAGCAGGGGGAGACTACTATACTACGTACTTCCCGCAGCCTAGCTTTATTTCCTCCAGGCATTACTATGTCCACTATGATGGCTTCAACTATGCAAAACTGGACTTCAGGTTGGTATACATTGGAGCATATAGATTTATAGTTACTAAAAATGTTTTTTTTCTTCTTCTTCTTCGTTCTCATTTTTATGTCGGGGTGTTCAGACAAGTAGTTATATATCTTCAATGAACTACGCGCTGTCTCTACCACCTTGAGAAAAGTCCAGAAGGGAATCGGCGCCGAAGGTGCCATTATCCTGTCGGTCGAAAGAAAGGCTTTTATCCATCAGCCAGGCCTGGACATTGGGATTCTTCATCCCGTGTCCTGTCTGAGGGCTCCCAACGGTAAACAGCCATGTGGGTTGACTCGACCAGACCCGGCTGTGCCATGTACATTGCGTTCCGTCCCTGTTCCTGGACCCCACCCGCTATAGGTGGTCGGAAACAGAACTTACTACGGGGAGTTTATCTCATATTCCTATACTGTTGACGCCACTGTTCCATGCGAGGGCCGCCACTCCAGCTAACGGGACACTGATGACGGTCCCCTTTGTGGAACTGTGTGACGGACTTTTTGGACTGGTGCAGGTCCTTTTTCCATCCTCGCCCCGAAAGAGAAAAAAAAAAAAAGCTCAATCAGGGCGATCTGCTAAGGCCTGGTTCGCTACTCGTTCTTAGCCTATCTAGTTCCACTCTAGACGTTTCCACGGAGGCGCCACGCTGAGGCGACGGGTAGCTAGACTCCTCCGATCTCCACCACCAGCAAATCTAAATCTAGTTTTTTACTTTGCTTCTAGTCACGACGACTTCCATGAAATATTTGTACTTGGTGAGATGTCAAGGTTTTACTTCAATACGGGAAGTAACTTACAGGAACTTGTGTCTGAGCTGACATCTTTTCTCGGAAAGTTGCCGGAACTGCCTGACTGGATTATGGGAGGAGCCATTCTCGGAGTACAGGGAGGGACTCAAGTGGTAATTTTTTCCCACCTTCTATTTATACTGGGTATAACATATGGTAATATTAAACAACAAATTGATTAAAAACGAACATATATAAACAAATAGTACAGGTTTAGATGTGGGGGTCACAATTTGCATGCGTTTCTTTTATTTCTTTGTAACAGATGCTAGACAGATACAATTATGCTAAGAGGTTCGGAATTCCCGTGGCTTCTCTTTGGATTCAGGATTGGTCTGGCAAAGTGGAAATGCCCTTCGGAAAAAGAGTCAATTGGGACTGGAAATGGAATCCTTCTTGGTATCCGGGTTAGTATAGTTATAAAATGTTATCTGATTGGTATCTAAGAATGAATTGCTACCTACAGTAAATATTTATATTACGTATGACGATAAGGTATAGCTAATGCAAACGATGAGGTAGAGTTAATGCAGACAATGAAAGCACTATGTTTCTTGCAATGATGAAAGGAGAACTTATAAGCAAGTCATGTATTCATGATTAACACTAAAAGTACCCAGTATTTAAACCATCGTGAAGTGGGAAGCGTGGTCGAGAGGCTAAGTGCGGCTTGAGCTTGGCTTGCTTGACTACCTAGAAGGGGGCTCGAGGTTCGACACCCGACTCGGGCAGAGTTGTGTTTACCGAGCGCTCAAAGGCAGCACGGAAAACCAACTCCTAGATACCCCCTCCCCCCCCCACTGGTCCACAAATGACATTGGACCAAAGCGCTCTGAGCATGTTATAAGCATGAAAGTAGCGCTATATAAAGGCTATAATAATAATTTTATTTGAATTTCTATATTATACAACAGGTTACTTAACTAAGCAAAAAAATATATAATACATTTAATAGGGTTGGATTCAGCCGTTAGAAATTTAAGTCTTGATGGTGTAAAGGTTATGGCCTACATCAATCCGTATTTACGAGAAGGTGGCCAACTCTATACAGAGGTAAGTCATTTACCTAATAGTGTTTCTTTCAAATGAGGAACACTCATAATTTAAAAAGTTAGAAAGGAACACTGGCATCTTTGGGAGATACGAATTCTTGTAAATATTTAAATGAAAAAGTCAAGAGGTTATACAAATAATCATTTTACTAGAATGACTTTTGTGGAATGTGCAAAGAGCAAATGTGAACATATAATTGCAAATGATTAACCTTGGTTTGTTTTATAATTTTCCAATATTTATCTAAAAATTTACATCCAAGTCAATCAGCTGTAGACGCCTTGGCTGGCTTGGCCACGTTCGTAAAATGGCAGTAAGTTTAGTTCCACAAGACATTCTGCATGCAGTGGCGTAGCATCGATGGCGCGAAGGGGTTCAATGAACCCGGGCCCACGACCATCTAGGGCCCACACCTGATGGTGAAACAAACAAAGGTCCAGGGCCCCTCTATGCAACATAAGCTCTAGCTTGGGCCTCCAAGAAATACTTAGTTGTTACATACAATATCTGGACTTATATGGGGCCCCATATCTCAAATAGCTTATTACATTTTTTGAACTGTAAATACGACACTACATGGCGCGTTGGGGCTTCATATCGCCTGGTCTCATGACTAATGACCAATTGTGGCCTGCCCAACACTGCAATTTTGTAAAAAAAAATGGTTAAAAAATTAAAAAGTTTACTTTGCTAAACAGTACTTCAACATGGTAATCAATGGTTCTGTCTGCTGTGTTATTGAACTTGCATTAGAATGTCTTTTAGTAAATGTACTGATACATAAAAATTACTGGATTTCTTTGTCACACAAAATATGTGTCATATTGGGAGGGGCCCATCAACATATTTCTGAACCCGGGCCCACAGGGAACTTGCTACGCCACTGTCTGCTTGGTGATATAACAGAAGTCAGTAGAGCGCTGGCAGTCCGTTTTTGTGGTATACGGATGTAAGCAAACGCGACAAGAAGCTCTTCAAAATCGACATTAGCAGCTGGGAAAAATTGGCACTGGATAGATCCACATGGGGAGCGAGCATAAAGGAGGGGTCCCGGATCGCAAATGCCATACACAACAGAAGCAGAAAGAAGGCTGAAAATGCAGCTGCGCCTAGTGCTTACATATGCCCAACCTGTGACCGCAGCTGTGTATCAAGGATCGGCCTCTTTAGTCACACAAGAAGTTGCAAGGGGAAAAGATAGACTCCCTAGACGAAAAAGCGTCACAGATAAACCTCCGAGTCTAAGTCTCCTTCAGAATGACATGGAAGCGATAGGATTCAAACCCAAGATCACCGTGATGACAAAGCGCTTACACATGACCAGGCAGCCATCTTGGTATGGACTGTGAAGATGCTGAAGAATTCGATGCTCACAATGAAGTATAAATTAACTAGGAATCAAAACATTAAAGATATTTCTTCAAAATTTGTTGTAATAAATTTTTCATTTCTCATAGGCGGCATCTAAGGGTTATCTTGTCAAGAATAGCACAGGTGGCGTGTACCTCCAGCGATCAGTTACATTAGTCTTCGCCTCTGTTGATTTGACCAATCCTTCAGCCTTCTCCTGGTACAAGAGTGGTAAGTACTATATAGTAGTATATAGTGTCCGCCTGTGTCCTAGACTATTCCCTTTCACACTAAGACTAAGACAAGACTAAGACTAAGACTAAGACTGCTTTATTGATCCTTGCGGAAATTTGCTGTGATTACAAGGACTCTTTTCTTATATAAAGTGACAACACATAAGAAACATACACATATTAAATACAATAGACACAACATACACATAAATACAACAGACACAACATAAAGAGTTCATTCAGCGACTAAAAACAGACATCTTGGTGCTTTTAATGTTCCCTGATCAATAAGTGGCGCTGATAGAGTCTGACCGAGTGAGGTACGAATGAGTCTTTTGTACCGCTCCGTTCCTGTTTTGATAGACAGTGGTCGCCCACTCCGCGACGACCTGACGTAGTTCTAATGGAGCGGGTGGCCGTTGTCTTCCAAGATTTTTTCGATTTTTCTGAGGCACTTTTGTTCAAAGAGTTCCTTTAAATGTGGTAATGTTGTGTGTGCAACTTTTGATGCCCTTTTTATGATGTCTTCTAGACGTCGCAACAGTTTAGAAGAGGCGTTGCCTTGCCAACAAGTTATTCCGTATGTTAGCAAAGTTTGTATAGTCGCTGTAGTTTGGTCAGCGGTATTTTGGCTATCACGATACTTCGGTAAATTAACACGATTTACCTACTTATATTTACACAGCTTATATCAAGTCTCTGTCTATTTGTCTGGTACAAATGTTGAACACCTTATTTCTGCCACTTTCCATTCCCGGATCAAATTGCGAAATGATTTAATTAAATAGTGGCAATACAATTATTTTGTTTGATGTAGAAAAGGGGAAATAAATCTTACAGTATTAAGACATGGCTGCAAATGTGGAGTTCTTCCTTCTTGTTTTATATTTTCCCAAATAAATGATTTGGAAGCGAAGCCATTTCTGTGAAATATACACTCTTCACAAAGTTAAGGGAGTCGAGGTGTAAAAGTTCCCCTTTCAGACCTAGTGGTCTATAGGGCAGATGATGTAAAAGTCATCTGATTCTGTGGCCCACGGTTAACGAGGGTGTCATGTGGCCAGCACAACGACCAACAGCCTTTACTTTTCCCCAACTAATGTCAGGTACCCATTAGAGCTGGGTGGACTCAAGGGCGCCCGAAAATCCCGAAATAAAAATCCCAGTCTTCACCAGGATTCGAACCCGGGACCTCCAGTACGGAAGCCAAGCACTTTACCGCTCAGCCACCGCGCCCTCGAGTCGAGGTGGTTGCGTGGTAAAGCTATTAGCTTCCAAACCGAGATGTCCCGGGTTCAAATCCTGATGAAGACTGGGATTTTCACAATTTGAAATCTTCTGGGGCTACCCAGCTCTAATGGGTTCCTTAACATTAGTTGGGGGAAAGTAAAAAGGCGGTTGGTCGTTGTGCTGGCCACATGACACCCTCATTAACCGTGGGGCAGTAAAACAAATGATCTTTTCATCATCTGTCCCATTGGTCGCAAGGTTTGAAAGTTTACAAAGACTTATGTTTCGGCAGCAAAATCTTTATCGAAAGGCAAAAATCTCCTACCCCCCCACACACACACATTCCAAACACAGAGACATTCCCTCCAAATGTTATGCCTTTCACAAGAATTCCAATGGAATTCCCTTCATTATCATTTCAGGGGCGTAGCTAGAAATTGTCCATCATTCAAGGGCCCGGGGGGTCTGATCTCTTTGGGGGCCCCACATTTTGCGTAATACTTAATTTTCAATGTAAAAAACACTCAATTGGGGGCCCTCAAGTGGGGGGCCGGGGGATTTTCAAATTCTCCCCCCTCCTCCCCCCTCCCTAGCTACGCCACTGTATCATTTAAGCCTATTTTCGCAATGCATATATTAACTCATTCTTTTAGTATGTTTGTCTGTCTGTTTGTATGTCTGGTAAAAAGTTTGAACACTTTTTTTTTCTAATGCACCCATTCTCGAATCAACTTTAAACAATTATTTATTATACCGAAAAAAACAAAACATGAATCAATTCAAAAATTAACCAATAAGTCAATTAATTATATTTGTTTGATATGGAAAAGGACAATAACTTCTACATTATTGAGATATATAGTTGTAAGTTCTTCCCCTTCGATTATCAAAGCTGATGTTTTAAAGGCTTTTTATTTATTGTTCTTGTTTTTTGTTTCGTTTCTGTAGTTATCAAAACCAACATGATAGATTTTGGATTCGGAGGGTGGATGGCAGATTTTGGGGAGTATCTCCCAGTGGACGCTAAACTCTTTGATGGCCGAACTGGACTGGAGGCTCACAATGAATGGCCTGTGCTCTGGGCCCGACTCAACAGGGAGGCAGTGGAAGAGTCTGGAAAACTTGGGGATGTCGTCTTCTTTATGAGAGCTGGATTTTCTGGTATGTTCAACTGAGTTCTATACTCAGCAGTGGCATAGCAAGGGTGGGGGGTGGAGAGGGGGAATTTGAAAATCCCTTTGCCCCCATTTAAGGAGAGCCTCTAAATGAATATTAACAAATGCAGGGGCCCCCAAAGAGAACGTTGACAATATGTCACGTGGTCTTAAGTAGAACAATTTTAAAGTGAAACTAGAATACGATCATCCATATATTTACAGCTTACATACTTAATAGTTTTTGTATTGTTATCTAGAGCTACAACTGCACACAAAAGAGAGCACCTGGTTGCAGACGACTTCGGAAAAAAACTGCTGGATGGAGATTATTTACAAAAGCCATGGAGTACACGTTTGAGACCAAAAGAAAATTTGCTGCCCTAGACAGACATAGACGGCGAAAAAAGAATCAAAATAAACCTCCGGCCGACGATGTCTGGATATGGCAAAAATGTAGATCGGGGATCCAATTTTGACCCCCCCCCCCGGGACCCGTCATGAGGGTCTCCCAATTGAGTGTCCGGAATTCGTTTTTACATTAAATATTACGCCATTATCTTATGTCATGATCTTGAATGTCGAAATACAGGGCCCCTTAATGAGGTCAAACCACCCTGTCCCTAGCTACGCCACTGTAACCGTTTACGCTTTTGGGTTCTGGTCCACTGTGAGAATGATTAATTTGATTGAAATTTATAATGGATTTTTTAAAATTTCTTGAAGGTATAAGCAACTTTACAACTTTAATGTGGAACGGTGATCAAAATGTGGACTTTTCATTGGCGGACGGAGTCCGCTCGACCATTTACGGATCATTGAGTATGGCGATGAGCGGGGTAGGACTCTCCCACTTCGACATAGGCGGCTACACCACTGTTTCTCAGCTGGGGCTTGTAAGAAGTGCGGAGCTGCTACTGAGGTCAGCAGAGATGGCTGTGTTTACGCCTATCATCAGAACTCACGAGGGTCAGTATCAAAAATAAAGGTAGACAAAGTTACAATTATTTTGTATTTGTGTAAGTTCTTCTACCTGAGTGCGGATGTAATTGTTTACATGTACTTTGATGCAGGGCAGGAGTTCTCAACCTGTGGGTCGCGACCCCCTTGGGGGTCGATTGTCGGTTAGTCAGGGGTCGCTTAAGACCATTAAAAATATTGATTTTTTTTAGTCGATTCTAACGTAAAACTTGACACATGCAAAGTTTTTAAATTGGAATTGACTATTTTTATTGTTACTCGAGGATAGATGTTGTAGACAACTGAATTGGAGTTGATTTCAAACATTTTAAATGCCGCAGCATAAATATTTTTCATAGTCTAAGTTAATACATAACGTTCATTACGTCTGGTCGTGTTGTAAAACTCTGGACTTTCGTCTCTAAGGAAAAGAGTCAGTATTAAGAGTCACCTAATTATTAAGATATAAGTGAAGTATAAGGTCCGAATTTACAGACTGATTGGAAGACGTTTGTTCAACAAATAAACGTGTTTAAACTGCAATATAAGGGCTAAAATGTGTATGTTTTGAAAAAGGTTGAACAACGCATCCATAAATTTCAATTTTAATACGTAAATTGTGTATAGAAAAGCATAACGTATTGGACGATTTGAGCCTTAGATGACTCCTCATGGTAGCAGGGCAGGAAAGAATTGGTCCCCTTGTAAGAAACTCTATTGTTGAACGTAGTGCTTCATAACTTCCTTGCAGTTCAAGTGACCCTTCAGTTGTCTCCCGCAGCTCCTGGACACTCTCGTAAGACATGCACCACTGTTGAAAAACTCAAGTATGTCATTTGTAACAAAATTCTTTAAGACTTTGGATCCAAATAACTGTAATGTCATTTTGATAGCTAACATCCGAACTTTGTTGTCATGGATACCAAGTATTTTAGAGGAATGGCCAAAATAAATGTTGGCCAATTAAAGATTTTTGCAATCCACGACATAATATGAATGTGTTGAAGAAAATCAGTTCATTTATTTGGAAAATAGTAAATTATTTTTGCAAAATATTTGTAATGTTTACAGGGATGGTGCTCCAAGTATTGAAGTATATTGATCTGAGTTTCAACAGAATGAATCACAAAAAGTCATCGGAACTCAGTGATTCCTCGTCGAACATTACTCACGAGGACAATTTTTGACTAAAATTATAAAAAGCAATGAAAAAGGTCACCGAAAGAATCAAGTACAATTGATAATTTTATGAAAGCAGATTTGCTAACACATCAAATTTTCTAAATTAACTTAACATTCTATTTGTACTTGCCAGAACTCCAATGAAAGTCAAAGTTGAAGAGCTTTAGGAGACAGAAACAGCTATTGAACTCATTAACTCAGAGGCCACCAACAAGTTCTCTATAATTTCACAAATTTGAATCAAGAGTTTGCAGTCATGTCCCAATGTGGGAAGCGTGGTCGAGAGGCCAAGTGCGGCTTGAGCTTGGCTTGCTTGGCTACCTAGAAGGGGGCTCGAGGTTCGACACCCGACTCGGGCAGAGTTGTGTTTACTGAGCGCCCAAAGGCAGCACAGGAAACCAACTCCTAGATACCCCCTCCCCCCCCCCCACTGGTCCACAAATGAGATTGGACCAAAGCGCTCTGAGCATGCTATAAGCATGAAAGTAGCGCTATATAAAAGCTATAATAATAATTTGTGAATGTTGCACCTTCAATTAACAATAATACATTATTTGCATAACTATCTGTTATCAAGTCTAAATACAGAAAATTGTCACACGTGTATGAGATGTGAATAAGAAATAGAAATAGAAATATAAATAAATGCCTTGTCATAAAGATAATATTTTATCTATTTGTAATTGCAAGATTGAGAGAATTATATAATTTGAGAATATGGTTTGTTGTAACATGTCAAAACATATCGTTTTGTAATAAAACATAAAGCCTTGGCAATAAGAATCAGATACTTACAATTATAATACTGCACTATTAGCGAAACTTCGAAAGCACAGTTACGCATACTTATGAACGAAATAATTTACTGGGGGGGGGTCGCGGCATAGTGAGAAATTGTAAAAAGGGGTCGCCGAGCTGAAAAGCTTGAGAACCACTGATGTAGGGTGTGTCAATAATCTGGACTGTTCATTCTCTTTCCTTCTCTATTTCAAAACTAGATGAGTGTCTCACTCTCTTTCTCTTGTCCTCTCTTTTATAATTCTCGAATTCTCGAATTCTCTTATTCTTGTTCTCTCGAACTCTCGTTTCCCCACTTTCACGTTCTCTTATCCTATTTTAAGATTTCTTGTCACGTGATTCTCTCGTTCTTTCATTCTCCCACTCATTCTCTCTTTTTGATTTCTCTCTTATTTTGTAATAATCTCTCTCTTATTTTGTATTAATCTCTCTCTTATTTGGTAATAATCTCTCTCTTATTTTGTAATAACCTCTCTTATTGTGTTATAATCTCTCTCTTATTTTGTAATAAGTTTCCCTTTCAGACCTTGTGGTCTGTGGCCTACGGTTAGCGAGGGTGTCATGTGGCCAACACAATAACCAACCCCTTTACTTTTCCCCAACTAATGTCAGGTACCCATTAGAGCTGGGTGGACTCAGAGGCGCTCAAGAATCCCGAAATAAAAATACCAGTCTTCACCAGGATTCGAACCCGGGACCCACGGTTCAGAAGCAAAGCTCTTTACCGCTCAGCCACCGAGCCTCCATTTTGTAATAATCTCTCTTATTTTGTAATAATCTCTCTCTCTCTCTTATTTTGTAATAATCTCTCTCTTATTTTGTAATAATCTCTCTCTCTTATTTTGTAATAATCTCTCTTATTTTGTAATAATCTCTCTCTTATTTTGTAATAATCTCTCTCTCTCTCTCTTATTTTGTAATAACCTCTCTTATTTAATTAGTTGTTTTCTTTTACCCTGTTTCTCTCGTTCTTTCGTTTCTTATTCTCTTATTTGTTCTTAACTCTCATTGTCTCTTTGTTTCCTCTATAAACAAAAATCACTCACAAAACAATTGTCGACAAAGAAGAAAACATCAAGGCACTTTCCTCAAAATGTGTAGAACTTGAGCTCAATGAAACCTATTCTTGTCTTTTTAATAAACCTAGACATCAGCAGTTATTTTTTGATATGTTATTAATGAACAATTATCAAGTTAACCAGCCCATCAGTGTGTTGAAGAATAAACGAAATTTCAAGTTTTGGGTTTAAGAATGGCCTTTACTTGTTTATGTTACCTTTACTTCTTGCTTATGTTACCTTTACTTCTTGTTTATGTTACCTTTACTTCTTGTTTATGTTACCTTTACTCCTTGTGTTACCTTCTCGTCAGGTAATCAGCCAGAGGCAAATGTTCAATGGTACAGTAACACAACGATAGCAGCTTTTGCAAGACTTGCACGCCAATTCGTCTTATTGAAAGACTACAGGTAAATCTAATTCAGTTCACTATCATTATCAAACTTAGCAGCTGCGCGACATGGGTGTAGTTTTCCATACCTGTATAGTACTACAATGTTCTCCAACCTGTCTGATCGGGTTCCGGGTTCAATCGATCGTGTACGGAAATTTAGATCAACTGTATAATTATAGCAAGTGTACTATTTGTCATTGATTGAGAGTACTTATAATATGCATTAAACAGCATTGACTAGTGGGTAGAAACATCAATACTTCGTCGTCTGGACCACTCGCCTCAATTGAGGGACCATCCCGCCGTCTTTGCTTATTGCTTGACTGATCTTACAGGCACACCAATAAACATGTGTAATTGTTGCTAGTATTCAACATAATATTGTCGCAAATGTTGTTCTACCAACTTAACGAAAAGGCGAGAAGGTTTATTCACACTAGTATTCCCAAAACTGTATAGGTGTACCACGAGCTACTGGACTAATTAGCTAGTAGGACTCCACGTGAATTAATGTCTCTAAAAAAATAAGCAAAGTGTTCCGCTAAATACTGAGAACGTATGAAGAGTTCCGTCATGAAAAAAGTTTGAGATCTACTCATTTTGAGGATGTTTCTTCACAAGACGTTGAACAAACACTTAAGATAAATTCTCATTAGATGATTTGCTGCTTTTGGCATCTAATTAAGCATCTATAATGAAAGGTCAAGCACCGCAGCATTATTCATCCAGTGGAAAGTATTTATACTGAGGCTGACCTCAGAAATGTTTATTTGTTTCATAAGGAAGTTTGTTGTTGCACAAGTTAGCAGAGATGGGAACCCGGCTATGAGACCTGTCTGTCTTGAGTATGAGGGTACTCCTGCTACAGCTACGCAGTATTTGTTCGGCCCTGACCTTCTGGTGACACCAGTGTATACAGAGAATGTCAAGGACATACTTGTTTCACTTCCGTTAACAAAAGGTTTGAGTTTTTTATGTTTTATTTGTAAATGAGTCAATGTGTTTAACCATGAGCATAGACATAAATAAATATAGACTGGCCAATAAGAGAGCTTTATGAA